>CACKRE030000416.1:200773-214619 GCA_902602495.3 Ectocarpus sp. CCAP 1310/34 | reverse complement strand
CAACCGGATCAAAAACCCTCGTCTAACACCCTAAATATAGAAAACCGTCGCTATCACGGAGGATTCCCACGGCCGCACTTCCAAGAGAAGACCAAGGCAGGGCAGATTGAACCGGTCACGCTGATTACACACCCGAAGCAACGCTCTCGGCGTTTCTAGGCTCCAGCCGCGGGTGACGCGCCGGCACAACGCTTCCTGCGTGACGTACCATGGTCATATATGCCAAGTGCTAAAACCACCACATGAACCAAACAGAACAACAGAACACTACATCGGTAGGTTCATCAGAGCCTTCCGGTGGTACTTAACTTCTCTCTGCCAAGGACCTTGGTCAGCATATCGGCGTGCTGCTCTCCAGTCGGAACATACTCTGCAGTGATCTTGCCCGACTTGAATAGCTCGCGAATGAAATGGAACCGCACGTCGATGTGCTTGCTTTTCGCTGAGCTGAACGGGTTCTCGATTAAGGCGAGAGCCCCCTTGTTGTCCTCAAGGACCTTGATCTTCGCCCCACTCGTCTCGGGCGCTATGAACGACAGAACGCCACGCACAAACAACGCCTCCTTCACGCCCTCCCCGGCTGCCATATACTCTGCTTCCGAGGTCGACGGAGCCGTCACTGGCTGCGTCTTGGTGGATGCACACACTGCGGTACCAACTACGGTCACAGCTAGACCGGTCGTAGCACGCCTGACTACTTCGTTGTCAGCGTAGCTGGCATCGACAAACACGCTTAGGTCTAGTCCTGACCCCCGTACGTAGGTGATGCCGAAGTCCTTCGTGAAGTTCAGGTAGGACATGATCCGCACAAGCGCGTTCCATATCCTCCAGGTGGGTGAGTGGGCGATCTTCTGGAGCTTGTTCAGAGGCAGGGCGATGTCTGGCCTCGTCAGCTTCGTCCACATCAGGCATCCGATCGCCTCCCTCACAGGCTTATCCACCGCGGGCTCGTCATCTCTCTTCGGCCCTAGGTCGGCATCGGTGGCAGCAGGGGTGAAAGCGGTCGTGGTCACATCAAACCGCTTCAGCATGCTCTCAATGTATGCTGTCTGGGACAGCTTGGTGATGCCCTTTTCTACATCCATGGCAATGAGGCGCTCTCCCTCGTCTGCCGCCACTAAGATGTTATCAACGTAGATCACGATGAGACCTACGACTTCTCCATCCACTACCTTCCGGAAGACACACGGGTCAACCCTGCACTGCTCGTATCCATTCTCGATGAGGGCATCGGCAGCTTCAAACCCCCACTCACGGCCACTCTGCTTTAGGCCATACAGGGCACGCTCAACCTTGACCACCTTGCCGGACATGCTACCACAGCCTTCCGGGAACCTGAGGTATATTTCTTCTTTTAGCTTAGCGTGGATGTACGCTTGCTTCACATCCCAGTGAGCGAGTTTCTTGCCCTTTTCAGTGGCTACGGCAATCACCGTCTTGATAGACGCTGCAGACGGGCACGCTGAGGATGAGTGGTGGAAGTCGATGCCGGGGATTTGAGAGAAACCCCGCGCAACCATACGGGCCTTGAAGTCGACTATCAGGCCCTTCTCATTCGTCTTCCAAGAGAACACCCACTTTGAACCTATGGCCTTCCGCCCCTCGGGCAGCTCCTTGACCTTGGTGAAGGTTCCAGTCCTGTCGTGGCCATCTTNTCCTTGTACGTCATCGGTACTGCTTCCACATCACTCGGCTTCTGCCCGATATGCGAGGTCATACTTGGCTGTGGGTCTGGGAGTGGTTGCGAAGACCCGCTGGCGTCGACCTCGGCCCCGAACGCCTGCTGTTCCGGGCCCAACACCTCCTGCATCTCGCGCCTGTACATCTCCTCCATACGGCGTGTCTGCTCCTCGTCCCACTGCTCCTTCACAAGCGAGTTGCAGATGTAGTCCTCAACAATCCCCGTCCCGCCAGTTTCCAGGATGGTCGCCAGCAATGCCTCTTCCGGGTCCGGTGTTTCTCCGGGCCCCGGCATCTCCCCGGCACCTTGCATCTCCCGGGTCTGCTTCCGCGTGCGGCCACTCTCAAGCCCATGGCGCAGCGGGCCAGCGTTCGAGGCGCCCCAGAGGAGTTTCTTCCCTTTTAGCCCGCGGGGGTAGCGGTCGTCGGCTGGATCATACTTCAACTTCTCGAGGTTCCCGGA
The DNA here is from genome assembly GCA_902602495.3 of Ectocarpus sp. CCAP 1310/34. Classification (NCBI taxonomy): domain Eukaryota; class Phaeophyceae; order Ectocarpales; family Ectocarpaceae; genus Ectocarpus; species Ectocarpus sp. CCAP 1310/34. The sequence continues at coordinate 212,476 of CACKRE030000416.1, read as the reverse complement.
GTCGCCGGGATCACCATCGCTACCGCCGTCCCCACCTGAGTCGCCGGACTCTTCGCCGCCCGGGCCGCCGGCACCGCCGGCGTCACTGCTGCTGCTGCTCGGGCTGCTGCTGCTGCTGCTGCTGCTGCTGCTGTTGCTGCTGCTACTGCTGCTGTCGGTGGGGCTGTCACTGCCTCCGCCGAAGTCGCCCCTTCCCGAAGGGGGCGACGGGGGAACGCTGCCTCCGTCCCCCGGAATCCCGTTGCCGGGTGCCGTCGGCGCCTCCTCGCGCACAAACGGCGTCGCTTGCCCTGGCCCACGAGCCTCCATCACGTCGAGGTCGGACTCACTCTCTGAGTCGCTCTCCCCCCCCCAACCTTGGCGTGATGTATCCGCTCTGCTCTCGCCCTCCCCGCACTCCTCGTCATCTGCGAGAGGTAGCAGCTGCGGGGGAGCGGGCGATGCAGCGGGCACGTGGCGCCAGGTGAAATTGCGGGTGGTGATTACGGTTCCAGCTTCGGTTAGCATGCGAACGCAGTCACGGGGGTGATTGTGGGCAGGACCAAGGTACCATCCTTTTTCGCCCTTGGGTTGCGACTTTGCTTTTCTTCTCGACTTGAACACGGCTGGTTTGAGAAACGGGTAGGTAGACCCGACAGGCAGTGAGGAGTCGTGGAACATCTCGTAGGCGGATTTGTCTCCCTCGTTTGATTTAGTGGCGGTGCAGTTCAGCTGATGGCATGCACACGAAATGGCCTCGGCCCACAACCCGGGGTGGTTCGGTGCGTCGGGGAACAGTTGCGTCGCTTGGATGCGTGACGCAAGCGCGGCATCAGTGATCAACCCTAGCGCTCTCTCCGCTACACCGTTGTATTTTGGGGTGTGAGGGGGGGTGAACTCTTGTTTGATGCCGTGTCTGCGGCAAACTTCCGCAAACTTCCCCTGGAACCCGCCGCCACCGTCGGTACGTGCGATATAAACCTCACACGGAACCCCTTTCGTTCGGTTGTCCGCCAGGACCTTCTCAAACCCAACCACTGCGTCAGACTTGTGTTTCAAGAAGAAAACACGCGTCCAACGGGAGAAGTCGTCTCTGATGATCAGTGTGTACCAGTTGCCACCAATGCTCCTGGTTTTCCGTCGGTACGTGCGATATAAACCTCACACGGAACCCCTTTCGTTCGGTTGTCCGCCAGGACCTTCTCAAACCCAACCGCTGCGTCAGACATGTGTTTCAAGAAGAAAACACGCGTCCAACGGGAGAAATCGTCTCTGATGATCAGTGTGTACCAGTTGCCACCAATGCTCCTGGTTTTCATCTTTTCCCCCAAGTCGAGATACACGCGAAATAACTTCTTAACTGCGCGTGTGCTCGTGCTCTTCCGGACGGGTTTCACCTGTCCCTTGGACATCGAACAGCCAAGACAGGGTAGCAGCGGTCCATCCGTCAGCTGCACTCCCTGCTGCTCCGCCGTGATCCTGAGCAATGTCTCGTGGGCATGGCCGTGCGCGAGGTGGTACTCGTTGAGGTCAGTAGGGTTGGCTGCTTTCGCATCGCCAGGAACAATGAGTGCGGCACAAGCGGTGTGTAGCGTTGGCTTTATTTGACAGCAGCTTTCCAGTCCGGGGGAACCACACCTCCCCCCCGGCTTTCGTGGTCAGCGTGTGGCCCCCCTTCATCCCCGAATACGTGTGGCCCTCCTCCGCCAACGAAGACAGCGAGAGGAGGTTGAAGGGGGCCTCGGGTACTCCACCATTTTCCGTCTGTAGGACTAAGGTCACATTTCCGTATCCTAGAAGAGGAACGAGGGCCTTGCCGCCCTCGATCCCCTTCACCCAACCGCTACGCTCACGGTAGTTCACGAAGTTGTCTGCACATCGTCCCTTCGCCTCTTTTCCTTTCCCCTGCTCCAGCTTGTCCTTGATCGCCTAGTATTCGATCATTACTTCCTTTACCACCCCGGTCCGCATCAACTCCTTCGCGTGTCGCAGGTTGTGCTTTGTCATGGCATACTCGTCCGAAAGGGCATCCAGGAAGAGGTGAAGGATGAACGTTTCGTTGACAGTTAGTCCTTTCTCGGTTAAGGACTTTGCGGTTCGAAGCATCTCATATAGGGCGTTTTGAGGGTTTTCACCTCTAAAGAGCTTGGTCGACGTCAGGGACTTGAGGTCCTCTGACGGCTGTACAGATGATTCAGGGTCGTGTATGGTCTTGAGCTCACGAAGAGCTCCCTGGGGCGTCTCTGCTCTCTTCATGATTTTCTGATCTTTTAATTCAACGCGTGAGACAGGAAGTTCCACGCGTGGAATGCGAGCTCTATTATATATAATACTTGCTCGATCCGGTACTGCTGTGACAGCGAAAACTTGCTCTTTCCGCTGTTGACGGGGATCTCCAAGCTCACACTCTCTTCAAATTGTTCCAACAGATTGTCGCCATTAGCTGCCATGCGGAAATCATTTAGCCATTCGTTGAAATCTTTCGATTTCCCGCTGAACGGAGGAGAAGTGTACCGCACACTTTGGCACCCCGTCGCTGGGGTTGTGGCTCCGTATCCAAAGCCAACACCAGCACCGCCATCTCCCATGGCCCTACTATAATCCTGGTTGTGAGCAGCGGCTACTCTCACCTCTTTGGGGACAAAGCCCCCTGCTTCGCCGCTGTGTCGCCCTGACGGGCCAGACTCTCGAACAGGTTGGCGCAGGTACCTCCCGTCCTGCGCACTCCCGGTCCACGGTGCCCCTCCTTCGACGTTCGTGGACTCCGCGGCGGCGCTCTCCCTAGCATCGCCGCGATCAGCGGCACCCTACATGGTGCCAGCTGGCTCCTCCTTCTTGCTTGCCTTCATGGTATCTTCCACTAGCGACATTAGCTGGCTCATCTGATCCGTCAGCGAGCTAACTTGCGTCCTCATGGGGCACGAGCTCTTCTCTTGACCTCTTGCTGTCTTCCGCCGCAGAGTCGCTGGAGGAGTCACCCCCATCTTTGCGACCTGACATTCCTAATGGACTCTCTCTCCCTCGAGGGACTGACACTAGTGTGTTCGTATATATATGTCCTTTCCTTGGAAAGGTAAGACGTTTTATCTCTTGTATTAGACACGCAAGGGGAGTAGGGAGATGTGAAGCCCACTTTGGAGTTCGAGGGGTCCCCGCACATGCAACCATTTCAAGGTGTACATATGCCCCATCTGCGTGCCCTCTGTTGTTGCCGGTAGATCTAACGAGTCCGTATCCAAACACACGAACATATATTTGAACCGCGCTGCAGATGCCTGCCAGGGGATACGATTGTCTTCGCTCCACTGCACTTTTTGTTTTTTCTCCCATCATTGGACTCTGTCGTCTGCCCCTCTGGCCCCTATTCTCCACGTCTACTAGCTAGACGATCCAACCGGGGTCACACAGGAGGGGGGGTTGTACCCCCTCCTGCGGTTCCTGCCTGAGATATTTTATCGCGAGAAGGGTACAGCAATCCCTTCCCTCGCGACTTAAGAAGTCGATTCCGGTTTACTAACAACAAGCTTAGACTAGCAGCGCGCTTTCATCCTAGACCATCCAGGATGTATTTAGTGAGAAAAAACTCACTCTGCCGGGACTCGAACCCATGACCTGGCCCTTAGCGGGCTGCGAGGGTACCCACTGGACCACCGGGGCGACTAGACTATGTGCAAGGTAGGCCGCTGATTGGCTGGCACTACATCACTATTTCCGAGCTAGTTCTTCTTTCCTTTTAGTGTGGGATTTACCAGTGGCATCACCTTCCACGAGTGGTCGGTGCCGCCACTCTGTCGCGAATAGGAAAGATCAATAACTTCAATTCTCGTTGTGCTGATTTGGTAGTGATTGAACATTCGTATACTCGACGCAGTAACTTGCTGGAGAGAATAACTAAGATCAATACTATCTACTCAGGGTGGGTGGGTGGTGACTTCTCCCAAAACCTCCCTTGTCTCCTGTTTTCCGTGGCGACGCTTGGTTTGTTTGGAGAGTGAAATATATCATCTCGCTTATCATAATACTGTCTCTTTCCTTGGGGAACGTTTTGCGAAACGTTTCACCTTTGTCGACTCTTCCTTTCAGAATACATCAGTATTTCCGAGCTAGTTATTTCCTTATAGTGTGGGATTTACCAGTGGCATCACCTTCCCCGGGACGGTATCTGCCATCCTCCTAAACTGTTATCTCTCACACTATCTCGGATAGAAGCATTTCTCTCTCATGTCTTAATTAATTTGTCCGTGCACGTTCCATAAGTCATTCAAAGCATCGGTGACCGACCACAAGCTGCCAAATGTCGGCTTTGCTCACTCAACGAGTTCTCGTTGAGCTCTCTATACTGAGCCTCTGTTACCCCTTGAACCATGTCCTCGCCCCCTGAACCTGGCGCCACGGCCTCCATCAGCCGCATATATCGCCATGCTGGCTTCGGGTTTTTCCAGTGCGCTTCCTGCATGATGGATGCGAGAGAATCCCCTGCTAATGCCCGTGAAATCGCTCCGCCCGACCGAAACGAATGCAAAGAAAAATCTTGCCGCTCCCCTGCTCGTTGAGCATACCTCTTCACCGCAGCTGACATGTACTGTGTCGTGACCGCCTTCGATTCTCTTACAGTCTATCCTTGCTGCGCTTCCTTGTCGATAGAAGGAAACAAATATCCTTTCGTCATGTCCCAGCCTACGCACGTTGCTATCGCGACCAACTGCTGTTCCACTGCTCGTACTGGGCAGATCGACACGGTCACCTCATCATAAGGAATAGTCAAAATATGGTCCGCTCCATCCCGCTGCGTCTTCCCCATTGAAAGCTGAACATCAGTCCACTGTGATTTGGTAAACGCAAGATGCGTTGCACCAAGGTATTCGTCAATTCTGTGCCTCGCTTCGTCGTACTGAACGCGCCTGCTGACGAATGACTTCCCCAAAAAATCCCTTGTCTCCTGTTTTCCGTGGCGACGCTTGGTTTGTTTGGAGAGTGAAAGACATCATCTCGCTTGTCATAATACTGTCTCTTTCCTTCAGGACCGTTCTGCGAAACGTTTCACCTTTCTCGACTCTTCCTTTCAGAATACGCACTTTGCCGCAGCACTATTGCTAGTGCCTAAACAACAAACTCCGTAGGTAAGTCCGGTCATGACAGTTTCTTCCCTTGCATACGGGATTGCTTTGAAAAAAAAACGTGAAATCGCGTGTTTGTTCGTGAGGTTGAAGACGACGGTATGTATTTCGGATTCCGTCGTTTCATTTCATCCAAACAACGTACTAGTTTGTTTAGAGGAGGCATTTTCGAGAAACGTAAAGATCCAACCGAACGACAAACCACACAAACGACTCAGGACCCCGTGTTTTCGTCGAACTTTTATATCGTGACCTCGAGCACTCTCGTCAGCAAATGATTCCGCTTGGCCGATGTAGGGGGTCGAGCCTATCAGAAAATTGGTGTGACCAAACTGGGTGAGGCAGCCACTCGAGCATTACTCGCTGTAGGTTGGTCGCTGAATGAACCTACTTACATGGAGTAGCCCCAGTGGTCTAGTTGGTATCCTCGAAACCTTCTGGAGGTCAGGCAGGATATGAACCTGCGCGTGAAATCACAATGGGTTTCGCGGCAACCCAGTGTACGAGTTCAGCAGCGACCGGAAGACCCAACGTCACAGAAAACTCCGGAGTCGCTGCCCCCTCCCGCCCCTCCTCGTTCGTCGAAGTTGCCGCCACCTCCCGCTCCTTCTCGTGCAGCGAGGCGGTACTACGGGAACCAAGGGGCACCTGGGATCGCGATTGGGGAGGGAAGATGATACGACGATGGGGGTAGGGCGAAGGCAAAGCTGCTGCTCGCGGGTCCTTGTGCAGGGGCTCCAGGTCCTCCAGCCGCGATCGGAGCGCCCCATGCTTCGCCCTAGCAGCTTGGAGATACGCCTCACGCTCCGCCAGAGCAGCCGCACGCTCCGTCTCCTGCTTCCTCGCAGCAGCAGCCCGAGCAGCCTCACCTCCTTTAAACTTGGCGTCAGCTGGCATTACACGGTAAGCTGGTGCTGGACGCGGCTTCCACATGCTGCGTGTTGTTGCCACGCTTTCTTCACAACCACCGGGTTGATTGTTATGTGGTCTCACCACCCACGAGAATCTAGACTTAGCCTTTTGTCTGCTTCCTCTCCTGTAGAGATGCTGGCTTGTCATGCTTTTGCGAAGCGCCCGCGGGACTGGGACCTTGCAAAGGATACGCGCCTCGGAGGCCATCGCGATGTTTTGGGTGATTTTTCGAACGTTCGCCGTCCCTCAAAAGCTATTAAGTCTGCATCGGCGGTCCATGAAGTGATTTCTGTGGCGGATACCCTCTGCATGGAGCGCCCTGAGTTGCTGGCCTTGTGTAGTGGGACCCAAGATGAAAGCATGCTTCCAACGTCTGCTACCACCTCTACTGCATTCATGCCGGCGTACCGGCCGATGTCCGCGGATTTTCCTGTTGTGCTCTCCGATTTGACTCCGCTTGCATTGACTTGGAGCGCGTTGTGTGCACACAAATTGGGGTCAGCCGTCCCGCCAGCCTTCCCTCTATTTTTCGAAAATCACATGGCACTTTTTTTCGGGGAATCGTTCACCCTCAAAGCAATTGGATTGGAAACCTTTCAACAGCGCAAACCCACAGCGGTCTTTGCTCGCACGTCGGCACCAGTTGCGGAGGAACGCCGTGCTGCTCTGCGTGTCTTTTGGTCGGAAAACCTCGTGTCTCCATGGAACACGGGCCCTTTTGTGCTAGCTTCTACTGCTGTTTGTGCGTGGCAAGGAATGCGTTTGGACGCTTTTTCTGCTTGGTTGGATCCGCTTCAACCTCGTGGGCACCAGGCTTTTATCACTGGGAGTATGCTATCCTGTGGATATCTCCGCCTTTCGCATGGACCTCGGCTTGCTTTTCCTGAAGTTGCACCCAGCTTTACTGCTTCTGCTGCTCTTGGTTCTGCTGCCTCAACTGCGGTTGGTTATCCTACATCTGCTGTTTCTGGCTCTGCTGCCCTTTCCACAATCGATCGTAGCTACCCTCTCTCTGGCCCTGTCTTTCTTAAAAAAGAGGACAGTATGTCAAGCGGCAAAGTGGAACTCCTGGGCGACAATGTGGAAATCCTCGACTACGAACCCGAGGGCGAGGCTCCCACCGCAGAGCAGTTTCCAGCGGCCGGTGCGGGAGACAAGAGCCGCCCCATGCCCATCGTGTTCACCGTCGATAATTTGCTGGCCAACATCGCCACGGCAGATCCGGCGGAACTGGAGCCGGCCTACAACACTGGACGCACCTCTCTGGAGGATATTGTCGTAGCGGCCCGTCTGTCGTCTGATTTTCCCCTTTTCGTTTCTCCTTTCTCGCTTCCCCCGGAAGAAAAATTGCTCCTCTTACCCCACGATGAGTTTATGGCCTATCAAGCGTTGAACGAGATGTGGTACAACGGTCTTGCCAAAAAGGTCGCAGACGCGGAAGCACGGGAGAAAGCGGAGCGCGAGGACGCAGAGCAAAAGGAGGAGCGTGAGGCTGCTCGGGCTGCTGCTGCGAGGAAGCAGGCGGAGGAACGTGAGGCTGCTCGGGCTGCTGCTGCGAGGAAGCAGGCGGAGGAGCGTAAGCCTGCTCGGGCTGCTGCTGCGAGGAAGCAGGAGGCGGAGCGTGCGGCTGCTCTGGCGGAGCGTGAGGCGTATCTCCAAGCTGCTAGGGCGAAGCATGGGGCGCTCCGATCGCGGCTGGAGGACCTGGAGCCCCTCCACCAGGACCCGCGAGCAGCAGCTTTGCCTTCGCCCTACCCCCGTCGTAGTATTATCGTCCCTCCCCAATCGCAATCCCAGGTGCCCCTTGGTTCCCGTAGTACCGCCTCGCTGCACGAGAAGGAGCGGGAGGTGGCGGCTACTCCGACGAACGAGGAGGGGCGGGAGGGGGCAGCGACTCCGGAGTTTTCTGTGACGTTGGGTCTTCCGGTCGCTGCTGAAGACGGAGCATCGTTTGCGACCGCAATTACGGTGTACGAGTTCCATGTTGACGATACAGCGTTCCTGTCCCGCCCACTGGAGATGCCAGCCGAAGAAGTAACTTTCCACGATGAGGACAAACTGGCAGCTCTTTTTGCGTGGGCTGGCATCAAACAACTCGTCCGTGCTCAATTTCCCCACTCGCACACCGTTGCTTTCGGGCACATTTATCATGCCCCCTGCATCGCGATACTTCCCCCTTCTTCACGGCAGTCCGTGTTCCGGCTTTTGTTCGCTCTCCGTCGTGCCTCTTTTACCAGCGGTCCTCAAGGAACATCGGTGGTGACCGAAGATGGAGGACTCCAGCTGCCTCTTGCCCGTGCTGCCTCCAACCACGATTTCAAGCACGACCTACAAGTCACCCGGCCGGCCTCTTCACGCCCTGCACATGTTTCTAGTGGGGACAAGGATTACAGTCGGTCGGCGGCTCCGGTGTCCAAGAGCTGGAAGAACCGTTGGGGTGACCAAGATTCGACGGCCAAGAGCGGGACGGACGACCACCGCCGCTCCACCCAGTCTTCGCGAGGGCGCGGCGCCGGAGATGGCGGGCGAGGGTAAGCCGTGGGGAACCAGCCTACGAGGTCTTCGCCGGCGAGCCGCCACCGTCGGAGCAGGAGTCGGAGCGCAGAACGGCGATAGCGCGCCAATCCTTCGTCTGGGCGTGGGCGCAGCCGGAGCGGAGACCGTCGTGGGAGAGGCACACGCCTTCGACTAGGCGTAGCCGCAGCCGGAGCCAGAACCGGAGCGGGGGCAACAGCAGGGCGACCAGCACTGACAGCAGTCGCGGCGGAAAAGGGGGACGGAAGTCAGGCCACGGTAACAGGCAAGTGATCCATGATCGGGGTGGTTTTCGTAGCTCTGGGTTGTTGGGGGAAATAAGGATGCTCCAGAAGACGGTTCTCTCTGTTCTTCACCGCTTGTTCTACGTCCGCCCGCCGATGAAGGCCAACCGATCATGTCTTCTTTGGCGTTCAAACTTGCCAACATGCAACTTCGTGAACATTCAGCTGCTGTGAAAAGCCATGCCCCTGCCCATGCCGTTATGGATCATCCCACATCTTCCTTGCCTTTGGTCGGACGTGTTGAGTCACCACGCCATGCTACATCACACGCCTCGACTTCGGCTTCCTGTACTGAAATGCTGTTGGAACAAGTACTCACTCTCCGGCGAGCAAATCAAGTTTTGGATGCTGCTGCCGACGCGAATATACAACCTCCTGCGCCCTCCCACGCTCCTAGCGTGCAACCACCTGCCCCATCATTTTCCCCACGAACGCATCTGGCACCGATGCGAGACCACGCTTCGAGCTTTTCGGGAGCTCCTGTAGGGCGCGATGTTCGTGCCGAAACCGCTGCCAGGGCCACGTCAGCATCATCGCTATCAGTCACGATGTCGGCGCCAGTACCGGTCGGACCTGCGGTGGAACCGTCAGCGTCGGCAGCCTCAGCCCTGTTGCAACAGCCTTTGGTGGTGTCACCCCCCCCCCTCCAGCGTGCGTCTATTCTGATTGATCCTGACTCTGCTACCGGCCACATCGTCGAGCCAGTGGTTCAAGCGACATCGCCATTGACTCAGGACGATGCTGGTTTGCCTTTGTCTTCCACGGGAGCGAGAGCGAGGCAGCAGGCTCTGGGCGCTGCGGACACCGCTGCAGCGGAGGCCGACACCATCCGCATTCAAGACAAAATGGACAAGCTGAAGCCGGAACAACTTGACAGTGTCACACGCTTGCCCCTCGGTCCTGATCCTGATGAATTTGCTCGCTTCGCGTCTAGCTGCAAGGGTGCGGTCACAGAGATCCTCGACAAAAGCGACGTCAAGCGCAAGCAGACTTTCAATTCCTCCACCTGGGTCACCGGATGGCTTCGGTTGTTGCGCAAACGTGTCCGTGCTTCTGTCGTTGAAGGCCAAACCACCAACCGTGCCACGCTGGAATTTCTTGATGCCACCTTCCTACAGGTAGAAAACCATCTGCGCGAGGAACCGGCAGGGCCCTCTACGTACGCCTTCTTCATCCAGAAATTGGCGGCTGCCTGGGATCCTCAAGACCAGAGCTCGGGGATTGATGGTCTTCGCAGTTTTGGCGTATCCAACGGCGAGACTTACGGAGAATGCATTCGTCGCTAATAGGCTCTGGCCATGACCGTCATGGTTTCCCACCACGCGTTCAAGCCTTCGGATGCGCAAGTGCAGATAGCTGTTCGAGACTCCATGTTGAAACAGTTTCCGGTAGTGTCTGGGCAGGTGTACAAGGATGAGCAGCTCTCCATGGAAGCCCCTTTTTGGCGACATGCTTCGGGTCTGGATGATATGTGGGATGTGTTGGACAAGCGTGGGCTCGCGCACACGCCGGCGGTGCATGGAGATGATTTCTTTTCGGTATCTTCCACGGATGCTAGGAGTTCGTCTGCTGTTTCGCGTGCTGTAGCTTCTTCGGCGTTGTGTTCGACGGTGACCCCTTCGTGGAGCCAAGGCTCTTCGGCCGCCGTGATGAGTGTGGACCCTCTACCTAATGATGATCGGGACCCTTTTCTGTTGCACTACAGTAACTGGCCGTTGCAAGGACACTTCCAAGAGGTGTGCAACGTCGCTAGTGAGATGGCTCTAACCAAGAATGATCCGCCATTTCACCCCCTTGGTCTCGGCCGAAGAACGCCGCAACGCGCTTCGACTGTACAAGGGCAAGTGCCTCAACTGCTTAGGAGAAGACCACTCCTTCAAATCCTGTAATCGTGGTTTCGTGAACGCCACCGGCTTGCTTAACAATGACATCAAGTTCTGTATGGAAAAAGATCCCACCCTTTGGGGTCGGTGGAAAAAGCGTATGACCTCGTATAGACGCCCTTCGGGACGCAACCCACATCGAAATCACCCCTTAGGACGCGCCCGCCGCTCATCGGACACATCGGACACGAAACAGTCCTCACACATAGAGCTCTCGTCGGAGGCTTCCACTTCGACTAAGTGGGGCTGGAGGGGTAAGAAATGACAAGCCGATGGCGGAGTTCAGCCGGTACTACCGTCAACAGCAACCACCGTGCACCCTTTTGGAGTCGCCCAAGACGTTCGTGTACAGATATTTCTTTGGATACTCCCCACGCTCCTCAATCACATCTAGTTTCTCNACAAGCCGATGGCGGAGTTCAGCCGGTACTACCGTCAACAGCAACCACCGTGCACCCTTTTGGAGTCTCCCAAGATGTTCGTGTACAGCCTATTTCTTTGGATACTCCCCACGCTCCTCAATCACATCTAGTTTCTCGGCCCGCCTCCTCGTCGTCCGCCTCATCGTCTGCTGGTAATGGACATGACAGACTCATGTCGGCAGTACCTTTGTGGTGTGGGCGACAGGGAGGCAAGACATCGAGTGGTTCCTCCCTGCTCACCTCGTCGTCTCGGGTTATAGAAGGAACAAGAACCTCGCCTTCAACTATTCGTCAAGACTCTCCTGGTGTTGTCGGCCGGGCCTCTCCTCAGATCGCACACGAGCCTTCTTCTACACTCGTCGGGAACCCCGTCGATCCTCCTTCTCTTTCGCAGCTTTCGTTGTCTTCGACCGCCCGCTGCCCCCGTGTGACAGCACCTGATACGAATGCGTATTCCTCTGCTGCCCGCCACGTACTGACTGCACCACTGTCATCGGGATCGGATGGTAGTGCCCACCATTCTGTGGAAGGTTCGGCTCCTTTGTCAAGGGGGAGTAGTCAAGAGCGCCCT
>CACKRE030000416.1:186667-200684 GCA_902602495.3 Ectocarpus sp. CCAP 1310/34 | reverse complement strand
GAGCGTTGCGACTTCGCCCGCTCCTGCCTCGCTTTCTGGGTCCTCCCCGTCGGAGAAGAGGACCGTCCGCTTGATCCACCCCCGCCTGTGCCTGGTGCCCACTCTTTGCCCTTCGCCCTGCACCGGCTCCGCCGTTTGATGACAGGTGCGAGTACGCTTCGGAAGACGTCCTTCTTTTCTGGAAACCTCCGTCTGTGTTCTCGCAATGGACTTCTTCGGCTTTGGACGTACTGGGGGTACGTTATCCATGTGGTGAGCAATTTATGATGTCTGAAAACGCGAAGTTTTTTGGAGACATGACGTCGTATGACAAAATTATGACTGCAACAGATCCTAAGACACACAAGTTTTTGGGTCGTAACGTGCGTCCTTTCGTCTATGCTGAATGGGAGCGTCGTCGTGAAGAGATCGTGCTTACGGGGTCGTATGCCAAATTTGCTCAAAACCATGACATGAAACATCATCTACTGGATACTGGAGAAGGGTACCCGCCTCCTTGCAGAAGCCAGCCCCTTCGATCGTGTTTGGGGTATCGGCATGTCTGCATGCTTTCCAGAGGCTAGTGTTTCATCCAAGTGGGCGGCTAGAGGTAAAAACGTGTTGGGAAAAGCTTTGATGGAAGTTCGACGCCTTTTGCGTGATCATCCCCTGTTTGGCGAAGATTTCCCCGCTTCCACTTCTCCCACGCCCCCCATTTCGCAGCCTCCTCTCCATGGACATCGACGCATCCATGAGGTTGCTACTGCTACAGGTTTTTCGCCACGGAAGGACCCGGGCGAAGACCTNTTCGATCGTGTTTGGGGTATCGGCATGTCTGCATGCTTTCCAGAGGCTAGTGTTTCATCCAAGTGGGCGGCTAGANCTTCGGCTTTGGACGTACTGGGGGTACGTTATCCATGTGGTGAGCAATTTATGATGTCTGAAAACGCGAAGTTTTTTGGAGACATGACGTCGTATGACAAAATTATGACTGCAACAGATCCTAAGACACACAAGTTTTTGGGTCGTAACGTGCGTCCTTTCGTCTATGCTGAATGGGAGCGTCGTCGTGAAGAGATCGTGCTTACGGGGTCGTATGCCAAATTTGCTCAAAACCATGACATGAAACATCATCTACTGGATACTGGAGAAGGGTACCCGCCTCCTTGCAGAAGCCAGCCCCTTCGATCGTGTTTGGGGTATCGGCATGTCTGCATGCTTTCCAGAGGCTAGTGTTTCATCCAAGTGGGCGGCTAGAGGTAAAAACGTGTTGGGAAAAGCTTTGATGGAAGTTCGACGCCTTTTGCGTGATCATCCCCTGTTTGGCGAAGATTTCCCCGCTTCCACTTCTCCCACGCCCCCCATTTCGCAGCCTCCTCTCCATGGACATCGACGCATCCATGAGGTTGCTACTGCTACAGGTTTTTCGCCACGGAAGGACCCGGGCGAAGACCTAGCTTGTCTCCGTTTGGACGCTCCGGGGGACCATGCTCCTGGCGTTCATCTGGTGGCATCGACCTCCGCTTGTGCAGACCAGCCTCCTCTTCTCGAACATGGGCCCGATCTGGTAGGCGGCACGCTCCTGTTGGACTCGGACTCATACACCACCTGGGTCCTGCTGCATGGAGGACCTACAGCCACTTCTCAACTCGCGCGAGTGGCGCTTCCGGACTCTGGGTCTCCTGCATCCTTGGTGTCCGACTCCGTGGTCACCTCCATGATAGCTTCCGGAGCCCTGACGGCTGGCAGCGTTCGTGTTTCGCCCTCTCGTCGTTGGGATGGATTTGGTGATGGACCCGCCCTTGTGACCACCCGGTCAATTCTTCTCACCGTTTATTTTCTCAATGGAGATAAAGTATCGCTTCCTTGGCGGTCTGGGCCTGTGTTGTTCCAGACGCCGCCATGGGGCACGCCGTGCTTCTGGGTCGTGATAGCTGGATGCGCTTCAACCCTCGCGTGTTCACCACCCTCCCCCACCCTGGACCGGACGACCGGGTTATGGGCGAGCTCACGCTCTCTCCGCGTTTCCAATGGTCTCCAGCGTATTCTCCTTGCAGGTTGTGCCGAGCTCGAGCCGGGAGATGTTGTTGGAGTGTCTGCCGCGCCGCTACTACGAGTACCGGTGGAAACTCTGAAGGCGGAACCATCTTCGATTCCTACCGGCCCCACAACATCTATATCACCACCTCGGGTCAACGCCGTTGGCCCCAAGTCCGGGACTCACCGCTCTCCGGACCCAGCCTCGCCCCCGCCTCCTCCGAAGCCGCCTCCACAAGAACTACTTGACCGCTTCTCTGACGCACAGCGCTCCAGCTCCATGCGCTTGTGGGCTAGGCTGCCCGCACATATGCACGACATCGCTTTCGATCTACACAATCCGGGATGGACACCGGAGGCTATTGATCGTTTGGCCGACGCCCTTGTGGAGTATTCTGACGTGTTCTCAACTTCGAGAACCGATTTTAGTTCTTTNTGTCATCCCCAAGAAGGACGGATCTGTTCGCATCACCGTCAACTACAAACGTCTCAACGCTCTGGTGGATTTGGATGGACAACCTCTCCCTCCAGTGGACGGTATCTTGGATTCTCTGTACACCGGGAAAGTATTCTCCATCTTCGACCTCAACTCGGCTTTCCACCAGATCGTTTGTGATGAAGACACTGTTCCGGTCACCGCCTTTTGCACTCCCACGCAGTTGTTCGAATGGCTTCGGATGCCGCAGGGTGCCAACGCAAGTCCGTCTTGGTTCGTCAAGGTCATCAACAGAGTGGTGCACGGTCTGGAGCGTGTGCTGGCTTATTTGGACGATGTCATCTGTTTCGATGAGGAACCTCTGGGACACGTGCCAAACTTGATCGAGTCCTTCAAACGACTGCGACAGTACAACCTCAAACTGTCTCCAGGGAAGGGTCGCGTCGGCGCCACGCACGCCAACTTTCTCGGTCACACCACCTCTCCTGCAGGTGTTAGCCCTGATGGCGTCAAGGTTAGGGCGCTCACGCACATGCCGCCGCCGACGAATGTTAAGCAGCTTCGGAGCCTTCTCAGTGGACTCAGTTACTACCGGAAATTCCTCAAGAATCTCGCCACCAAGGTGCGGCCTCTCAACTCTCTTCTCAAACAAGGCGTCCCCTTCAAGTACTCCCCGGGCATGGTCAAGGTTGTCCAAACGTTGTTAAGCGAACTCGCTCGCCCCCCGATTTTGGTCTTCGCGGATTGGGCAGCAATCGAGGACAACAGCCGTCCTCTTCGTTTGTGTTCCGACGCGTGTATTGAAGGCTTTGGTGCCTCCTTGGAACAAGAACAGCTCGATGGCTCGGTGAGACCGATCGTGTACATCAGCCGCGCTACTCTTCCGGAGCGTAACTGGACCGTTCTGGATCTGGAGGCTGGTGGCATTGTTTGGGCCATCAAACGGCTTCGCGGTTATTTGTGGTCGACCAAGTTCATCATCTATTCGGACCACAAAGCCTTGGAGAGCATTGGCAAGGTTGGGGAACACAACGCTAGGGTGCAACGATGGTTGGAATTCCCGTACAACTTCACCTACACCCTGAAACATCGGAAAGGTTCGGCAAACGGCAACGCCGATTTTCTTTCGCGGTTGCCTTTACCAGCACAAGACACTGACAAAACTGGCCCCGACTGCATTGATGGTGTCGATCAAGCGGGTGTTTTCCTCATTCGGGCTTGCGGGCGCAACTATCACTCGTCGTCTACGCCGGAGGTCGGTTTAGGTGGGCTCCGCCCTCCTTGCACGGCAGGAGTCTTTTCGCCCCCAACGTTGCAGCCCTCCGATTTTGGGGATTTTCGCCGACATCACCCGCGTCGGTTGGATGCCCTGACGGACTCAAAGATTGCCGGCGAGGATTCTCGGCGGTCCCCGGGGATATTCATCGACTCGCCTGTTCCCGCATCTTCAGGGCCTACTTCCCCATTGACTTCTGATGCGTCCAGCGTGATATCTCCTGCCGCGTCTTTGGCGACTAGATATGTGCACGTTTTTCTTCGCTTCCGGAGCGNGATGTCCCCTTCGCGGACATCACCACGAACTGCGGCTGCCCCAGTCGCTGAGGCTTCGCCTTCTTCCGCCTCTTCCGTTGGTTGGATCGCCTAATTTTTTTTCCGAATCTTCCGATTTGGACACCTCCCACTTGCGGGCTTGTGTTCAGAGTTTCAGCACTGTGGACTGGGCTAGGGAACAACAGCGGGAGAGCGAGTGTGTGGTGGCTATGCGTTTTTTGTTTCGCGGTTCTCCCTCCCCACCCCCTCCGGACTTGCTCATTCTCCGTGCTTCTCTTCGCTCCCCTGGTTTAGATGATGTGCTTGTGTTGGCGGCGAAAACCTGACTGCACACGACCGATGACAACATCACCCTCCTCGTAAATAAATCGGCGACGTCGCCGGTTGGGCGCTCTGGCGGCAGGACCACTCGTCTGCCGGATACTGGCGTGCCCCGTGTGTACGTGCCAATGCTGATGCGTCCGTGGGTCCTTCATGCATGCCATACCGCTGCGTCATTCCATCTCGGCGTCCATCGTACACAGCGTCTGCTCGAGCGCTTCTACTGATGGACTGGTTTGGATCGTTCCGTGCGCTGGTGGCTTCGGGCGTGTTTGGTGTGTCAAGCTCGCAAGACTTCACGTCAGAATGCTCGGTGGCCCGTCATCGCTATGCCGTTGCCGCAGGGGCCTGGTACAGACGTCGGCGTCGACTTCTTCGGACCTCTGCCAGTGACTGCCAAGGGCAACTCCTACATTTTGTTGTTCACAGACCGTTTCAGTCGGAGAGCCGACATGTTCGCAGTTACAGCGGCTGAATTTACGGCGAGAGGGACGGCTCACATCTTCGTCAACCAATACATGACCAAGTGGGGATGTCCGACTACGTTATTGTCGGACAACGGACTGCATGTCTGCTCGAAGCTCTCCATGGCGATCTACGAGGTGATGAAGATCAAGGAGGTCACCACCAGCTTCTACCACCCACAGACCAACGGCGGCACGGCACGCGTCAACCACACGATGGCCCAGATGCTTGCGGTGGTCGTCAACGAACAGCAAAACGATTGGGACGTACATCTCCCTCACGTTGAGTTTACCTACCATGATTCCGTGAACCAGTCTACTGGATTAGCGCCAAACGAGATCCACATCGGACGCATCCCGCGACTCCCGCTTTCGGTCTTCGATCATCCCACGGTAGGTGGTCATCAAAGCTTGGCCCGCGATCAACTCGAGTATTGCAACCTGGCCGTCGATCGCCAGCACCGGGCCTACGAACTTGTCCGTGAGTACAACGCCCTGAAGATTTCGCGAGTCGAACGCCGCCATTTATCCCTGCTGGACGCCATTCACAAGCTCCCTCAGTTTACCGTTGGCGGGTGGGCTTGGGTGTACAACACGGCTGCTACGATCCGACAGGGTGTGCAGAAGGACACGGACCAACAGGTGCTCAAGGCCAAATTCGCACTGTCCTGGACAGGGCCCTACAAAGTTTTTGCGGTGGGTCCCGCTTCTGCCGACGCCACTCCGGACGGCAGCCCGTTGGCGCGTAACCTCCTCTACCTGGACCTGCCTTCCGATCTTTCCGGCCCAGCAGCTCGATTTCGCGTGTCTGCCCTTCGTTGCAAGCCCTGTCGCAATCCGTACGAGACGGACGACTTGCCGCAATCTCTGCCCGCCGAGCTTTCGCGTCATGTTCTGCACTCTTTCGGAGATAAATGTCTACCTTTCCACGTCACCGCGGATGATGTGCCGGTGCCTGTCGAGCGCCTCGAGGTCGACTACATCTCGGGACATCAACTGGTGCGGGGCCGTAGCGGCGTTCTCGCCGTCCTGTACCAGACGCATTGGTTAGGCCTGACTACTTCTTCATGGGAACGGGAATCCGACCTCGATCAATTCCGTCGACACAACCTCTTGTACTGGTCCCGGGAGGTCTGCCAAAGCAAGCAGGGTAACGGTACATATCGAGTGGCTCGGACTCGCGCGGCACAGCGGGAGCTAGCCCGGAATCGTGGAGAACGCTATTTGCCTCCTTGGGCTGATCTTGTGCTTAATGCGACTTGGCTTCGTCGTTTCAGCACTTCGCCCCTCCCTGTTGGCGCACGGCTGTGGTACAAGGCCTGTGATGGATTGTGGTGGACCGGACGTATTGGTGCTCATCAGGGCGGCTCGTACATCGTTCGATTTTTGGATGACCCGGGCCCAAGCGTTCTCCCTCTGCCTGCGCATCTCTACTCCACCGCCTTAGACGCCGTCTGTGGATGGTGTTTAGAGAAACATCGTTCGCGCCCTCTGAGCGACAACCGTGGCCGCACTCCGCTCCTTGCTGACTCCTTACCGTCGGCTGTTCCCATCATTTCTTCTTCGCGTCGTCGTTATCATATACCAGTCGGCCTGTTTTGGTCTTTTGTGCTATCCTTCTCGCCGACATTTTGATTTTTTGTTTTTTATGTCACCTTCTGCTTTGTTTTGTTTTGTTTTGTTTTTTTCCGTCCTGTGTGGAGGCCAGGATATTCGTATCTTCTTATACTTACACACGCACATACAAAGGGAGTGAAAAACATCCGACAGACGATAATTCATCGCTCTGCTCTGGATCTTTACTTTGTGGGTTATTCACCCCGACCTGAGTCGGGATGGATCTTTATGGTTGGTACCGAGAACCCAGGAAGGGTCTCAGCCGGCGCCCACTCGCAACCTTACCCTGGCCTTGGCTGAGTATGCTCAACCACCGCTTGACATTCCTCGTCACATTGCACCAAAGGAAATCAGCCAGCCTTCGGTGGTAGGCATATACCACCTCGCCATTTTGGGACCTCCGCTCACACTGAGTTGAGGGTATTCATACCTGTCTCTTTTCTTTTGTTGGCTTATTTTTTGTTTTTGGACGCTTGGGCAACGCCGCCTCAACACACGCAGTGTCGAGTGAGCCTTCTTCCTTGTTGCCTGTATTCGTCTGAATCAGTGAACTGCCGCGACCTGGATGTCCGTTCTCTCTCGCCTTTGCTTCAATTGTTTTTTGTTGTTGGTCTTCGGTTCTCTCGACAGGCTCCCCCCGAAGTTTCGGCGATGTTGTTTGCCTCTTAACACTTGGACAACGAGGTCCCCAAGTTTCGTCGGTGTTGTTTGCCTCGAGACACTTGGACACCGAGTTCCCCGCGTTTTCCTGGTTCGCCTGTTTGCCAACTAATTTTTATATATTTTTTGCTTTAGCTCCATCGTGCCGCAGAAGCGTCGTATACGCTTGGTGGTGCTTCGGGATTCCATCCCGTGGCGTCGCCTTCTCCCGTGAATTTTCGTCGTCACCCACACTTCTTTCTGCTTCGTCTCCCTCATCGCCACCTTCGGGCGATGCCTTCATCACAGTCGCGCCCCTGAGTCATCGTCTTGTTGTGTGAATCTCTACGACTTTTCTGTGTTTTTATGTCTTTGAATAATACGTATCGCCAGCGAGCCATGGCGCAGTTCGTCGACCGCCTCTCTTGCATTGATCGTTTGTGCTTTGCATCGTTGGTTCTCATTAGGTCTTGCCCTTGCCGTCTCCTTATACGAGTTGGGTACTCTGGCACACAGGCGATCTTCTCCGTGCCTTTGCCTGTCGTCCTTTTCTCCTGCCCTTCGTTAACGTCCTAGATTGCGTTGAGTTTTCCCTTTGCGTCGCGTCCAGTATCAAAGGCCGTATTCGTTCGGAAATTTGTTTGGGTTTTGAGTTTCGTCACCGTATTTTGGACTCTCTCGGGTAGTCACCCTCATTCCTCCAGTGGTGATGCGCGCGGGTGCGCGTAAAAAAGTGGTGTGTGGCGTTTGCACATTGATTTTGTTTCCCTGTCGTCGTCTGTTCAGGATGATCGCGTGCTCTGCAGCAATATATATTCTTCGTAGCTTCATCCCTCCAAGCGTTGTCATTGAGATGTCGATGTTCCGTCTCGTGACCGTTCGCATTCTTCATCTCAATGATGGTGTGGGGGGTTGATTCGGGATATTTCTGCAACTCACCCTCCTTTTGGATGTTTTGTGAAGAGTCATATCTTCGATTCATGATCATAAATCATCAGCTAAATCTTACTGTAGCTTTAGGATTCGAGCATTGATTTGAGTATAGAATATGTATATATGATACTCAGGGTGAGCTAGTGTTAAGGAGCGTGGCTGCTAGCATGAATTGGGTACATCTTATTGTTGATAGGATGCGGGTCGGTCAGGAGGTATAGCCTTCTGACTCCTACCCCCTTAGAATTGACTACTACTCTGTGTACCCCCTGAGATGAAGTTGGATCCCCACTTCATCTCAGACCCTTGCTGATCGTCTCGCAGCAATAACAAGCAACTTTCCCATATCAACGTGGTCGTGGACAAGCGTGTCAACAACAGAACCTTCAACTATCTCTAGGAGCAAGCTACCGCCCACGGCTTCACATCCTTTAAATCTCGCCGTGGTTCAAATCTCTTTGGGTGCACACTTTTTCTCCTGACTTGGACATTTTCCCATGGACACCATGTGTGTCAGTCCTGAAAACACCTCTTGGAGTCGATCCTACAAAGAACCTTGTGAATCTTCCATCGAATTACCCATCCTGGCCACAAGGGGTCCCCAGTTGAGGGTAATTTCTGTGGGTGGAGAGTGTTAAGGAGGACCCGATTCGCAGGGTACCTGTCGATCGACTTTTACCTGAATCGGTACACCTTCGCACTTACTTTTCCAAGAAGATGGCAAAGCGGGTTTGTTTATCTATCGCTTCCGTGCCTGGCCTAGTGGATAGCGCTAATTCGTATGTATGTGTGTACACAGAGGGAAGAGAGTACTGGACTCTTCTCGCTTCAAAAATCGAAGGCAGCGCATCACAGGAGGGGAGGGTAGAGAGGGACCCTTCTGTGTGACCGGGGGTTGTAAACGGCACTAACTAGTCTAACTAGTAAAAACAAGTCCGTTTATTGGCCACAACTCTAGTTTTTTTGTGTTTCCAGCAGGTGTATAGGTTGTAGGGAGATGTCGTTACTGCTGTTCTTTCCGCAGCGAACCGTTGTTCCGATCTATTTCTGCCCAGTACCCTTTGATTCACTTCTGCACTCTTAATTGGTTCCATCCAGCTGACGCGGATGCGGACGCCTTTTCGTCCTGACGGTGCTACCTTATATGCAGAGGGTACATTACATGCGGTCGATTTCTCGAAAACTTGCGCAAAAGATTTAAGAGTATCAAAATAAATCCTCAGCAATAGACTATAGCCTCCACCGTACAGTATAGTTTTAGGTGGTGCCTCTATCACAGTGACACATTTACCTTGTTTGAGAAACCCCTTTTCTGTTACGAGCAGAAGTAAGTAGCGGGATGAGGGGGGGCAGTTTCAGCAGCGGCTTTTTCTTTCTGCTTTTTCTCCTCCTTCTCGTTCTGCTCGTTCTTCTTTTGGTTCTTAGTGAGGGTTTGATTGAGCGAACCCCTTATCCAACGAACCCGCCATTTCGCTACTACTGTTTTCGGCATTATTGTCTGCCTGCTCAAGTGCAATGTTCAGGTGTTCTCAGCTTCTTCGTCTAACGCCAATGAGAAAAAATTTATCTGTTACCAGCAAGGGTCCCTGAAGTGGTGAAAAATCGTTCACCAACGGAGGTAAAATCGTTTTTCTTGTAATAATGTGGCGAAGTGCCAAGCGTAGCCGAGAGTCTCTCGGCTTAGCTAGTTCAAGAAAGAAAGGTGGAACGTGTGAGGGTGAGGAACGTGGGGCGCTGTCGCCGCCATCTCCCCATCTCCGAGAGTCACATGAGTAGTCACGGTATTCTGTGAGTCTTTCCTGGCAAATGCATTCGACGGTAGAACATTGTTCATGTAGTCCGGCGGTCTTTATTTGCCGGTCGCATGCTATGTGCATCATTACCTAGACTTCCGGGAGTGAATCCGAAATTTCGAACAAGACGTGCACCAACCCATTCTCTCCCTTGGTGACGCAATATTGGAGGATATGGGGCGCCCCAAAACATATGCATGTATGCATGTGGCTTCTCTTGCCTCATGTCCAAACGGCACGCTGTTTGCTGCGATCATTTCAAGTGGCATTCGTCGCGAAATCTCTAGGGGCGGACGGGTGAATCTGTATGACCATCAGTCAGTGTTCTTGCCGCCCCCAAACACGAGAAAAAAATTAAACATCTCCATCGTCACCAATCAATTGGAGACCTGCAAGCTGCTGCGCCGCCTCTCCTCTGCCTTCGCCTGTCCCCGTTTTCCGCTGCAAAGTTGTCGTCTACAGTGTGGCTTCTTTTCGTCCTGTCCGTCCCGGTTGTTGTTGGCGAGAGAGTGTTAAAAAAAAGGCGCTGGTCTTGCGCATCGGTTTTTGCTCTTCTTTCGGCTCGCCTGGACGGCATCATTGTTAGCGTTTGGTGATATGTTGACGATCCGTTGGCCGCGTGACACGGCCACTGCAAGTAGAAAGGCGGTCAACACGGACGCCTGCCGCAGTGTTTTCTGTTTGCAGCTTGGCATTTTGCGTGCCGGGCGCAGATCAGATAATATTTTGTACTTTGCCGAGGGTCTTTGAATGAATCGCGTATGTATATGACCTCTACATACATCATTCATGCGGCCAAACTTGTACGCACCACCCAACAATACTTCATAATAGCGGTGGAATGCATGATGTACGTACCAAAAGGACGAGGCCATATGTATATATGTATGTATGCATGAGCACGCACGCTGGACCACCTAGAAATTGGATGGGGAGAATGTGACGTCAAGGACGCTTGCTTGCTTGTCCGCAGAAAAAATAGTAAATGAAGTGATCGAGTAGAACTATACATATGCACCAAGGCGAGGAGAAAATGCCGACATGGGATTGTGACGATATTGCAGTATGGAGCTGGTCCGATCACTGTGTGCAGGTTGGAGCCGCTCCGCTTCAGTCCGATCCCTTCCTTATCCTTCCGTTCTCTCTCAGTCGCACGATATCGCTCCTACAGGCAACACTGACCAAGAGGGAACGCACCACAAACGATCCAACATTTGCACCGCTACGTGCCCAATGTCAGAATGTACCGGGAATCTGGGCAGGTATTTGTGAAAGATTTACCCTCCCAGATGGTATTTTAGTCCAAGGGTCCAACTACCATAACAGAGGACAGCAGGCTGTGCATGCTCAACGAAACTTCATTGTGTTCCAGATAGGGCTCGGGGCAACTGCCACTGAGAGTAAGAGGGAGAGAGCCACTGCAAAGGACGAGGGACTCCAGACTACGAGTCACTCAACCGCCGCTCTTTAGAGGTTCTGCATGTATGTTGGCTCGTTCCATCAGCATCCGCACGTTCCGCTGCCGTGTTCGACCCGCAACGTCCGTCCTCTCGCGGGGCAATGCCATGATCGCTCACAATCAAACCGCGGGTGCCTCCATCGATTTCGGACAGAGTACATGCGTCTTCCAATAAATATGTGCTACCTAAGAATGAAGGAGGTCATGCTGTCCCCGAACGTAGATGAGTCGCGCCGGCGGCAAGAAAAAATTATCCATCGATAGCCTGCGAACTATGTACGTACATGTTCAGTAGTTGTTGGCGGATCATAAACAGGGAAAGCATGAGAGAGACTAGTCTAAAGAGTGATCTGTGAAAGTTGTTCCTGGTCACAGTATCATCATCCTTCCCCCAGCGCATCGCAGCCCGGCATTTATTATCACTTGGCTTCAGTTGAAATCGACGGCCCGCTGTAGTATCGGTCTCTGTTCTCTGGCTCGTCGGTGTTATCTCTGCGGGGGCCGTAGGCCAACATTCAGTCGACCGCTGGCCGCTGGGACCCAGTTCGACACCGCTTGTCATGTCTCTGTGTTACACTCGCTTCTTTCTCTTGCACCCTGCTCGCACGTTGTTCGCACCGCTCCATTCATCGCTGAGACCCATGATCGTCACCACCGGTGTGTAGCACCGTAAACGTCGGAGTTTTCTTCCCCTAGTAGAGTTCTTCCCCCCCCTTACCTTTTCGGCCTGGAAGCATGGTTTCTTTGATTTAGCCCCGGGGTAGATCGTTTTCGACCAAAAATAAAAATATCCCCCCGGGTATTTCAATTTCCCCCCAGGGTACCAGTTTTCCCACGAGTTCTCGCGGGGGGTGTACTCATACTCATAGTCGTGCATGCTGTAGTCGTTAGACCATTGACCTCGCATCCCTACAAAGCCGGGACGGAGCACGCCGGGTTCTCACCGGACCAGGCTCTCACATCACCGAGCGCGAAGCGCCGTGAGATATTCGGCGAGTCGCATGAAGGGTGCGCTGCATCCTGCTAAGGGTGTTCGGCATCTTGTGCTTACTTCCTTGCGTACGGATGACAGCTGCGTATGACTTAATTTATTTTCTGGTGCTTTCACTTCCAGAGACAGTTGTAAGCACTGTGTAACTGCCTCGAGGGTGCTTGACCATTTTAACACAACGTGGTGCGATCATCCCCCTTGCGCGGAGTGAGGGTTCTCCACCCCGCACAACATGATCTACTCGACCACCATTATGGTTACCGCCAAAAAAGAAAACAGAGGTAAAAAAACAAACGCTAACCTGGTTGCCGAGTTCACGAAGTGAATTGGCTTGTTTTACAACGTCGTTGCCAAGCGACGAAAACCCAACCCCGATGGCAAACACCGGGGGGGGCGGCTTGTTTTACAACGTCGTTGCCAAGCGACGAAAACCCAACCCCGATGGCATACACCGGGGGGGGCGATTCCCCCGGGGGGGATGTATTTCCCTTATTTTCTGAGTCGATTTAGCTACATCGCGCAGCACAGGAAGCATGATATGGGACGGAAACATCATTGATTGGCAGATCTGCGCTTCGAGCGAGATTTAGGTTTCCCGTTTGTCACTGGTAGGCGGGCCCTTCCTCTTTTTGGAATCACTCGCAGGACGAGAAAAACTCCCCCAGCTGCTGTCTTCCTTCACAGCTGGAGGTCGACCCCCCTTACCCAAACTGTCGGATGCCTTCGCCCCCTTGTGGAGATCTTGACAAGGTCCTTGGAGAAGACAACCAAGGCCTCGAAAGGGGAGAAATCGAGGTATTTTTGAAGCCTCGGTTGTCTTCTCCAAGCAAGGTGTTCGACCTTCTCAAGGTCTCCACAAACGGGCGAGGGCATCCGACATTTTGGAGAAGGGGGGTCGACCTCCACCTGTGTTGCTATCATTTTTCTCCTCGCCTCAATTGCTCTTACTACGTTCCTCCTCCCTTTGCATGTTGAACGCTTGCTCGTAAACGATATCCATCTCAGTTTCGCCACTCTCTCTGTGTGTGGTGTGCGGACCATCATTATTTTGCACAACACCCCAGGGGGGGACTTCCCCGGAGTAGCGTTGGAAAAAAAATACACTAACCCCCCCCAACGGCGCACAAAAAGAGTCTTCCCGCACACCTAACCGACCCCCCCCCCGCCCCCCCCCACGGAAGGGGGACAAAAAACAAAATTGTTTTTTTCGTGGTACCTTTTTGTACAGGCTTTGTTGGCTTTCTCCCTCTCCATTGCGTGTGCTTGTGTGTGCTGGTGCTAACGGCACGCATAAGTGCACAAGGACCTTGTTACCAGGTAGTAGTTGTTTGATAGGTTTGAGATAATAGTTAATGGTGTGTACATTCGGCGCCCGAAGAAGATTGTTACTTCGTGTAATTATTGCGCTAGCTGTTATGGGCTACTAACGTCTAGCTATAGCTGTAGTTGGTTTGTAAGTCTAGGGACTACAACAGTGCTTGGGGACACCCCCTCCCTCAAGTTCAAAGTATCATGGAACTTCCCAATGCTTCTGCGACAAGTCCGCGACATTTGACCTTGCTTGGGCGAATATGGCGAAATAACACGACACACCAGAACCAAAGGACGCATTAATACCATGCGTCAAAACGTCCCGTCAATCCAACCAAGCATACTCAAGCCGGCAACACGCCGAAGAGGGGCTGCCGATGAGCCTACGGCGGCGGTGGCATCACCTTCACACATGCAACACCCGTCCACAATTGCAATTGCCGTGCGTTCAAGTACTTACTCACTCCCCCAACCCCCCCCCCCCCC
>CACKRE030000416.1:125168-175546 GCA_902602495.3 Ectocarpus sp. CCAP 1310/34 | reverse complement strand
CCCCCCCCCCCCCCCTCCCCCGTAAGAAACTACGTGGCGCGCGCAGTTCATCAACCAATCAAGACCGCTTGACACACAGGACCAAGGCTTGCTTCGTGCTGAAGTACATCCACACGCCAGCAAGATGAGCGGCCGGGGCAACACGTTCGGCCCACCCTTGCGCGGGACAAAAAAATTGAGACATAATGCCCAGGCAGTCGACACGAAAGCCATATCCCGCGCGGAAAAAATTACGCTAGTTACATGTCACACCCCTTCCCTCCCACCACAGAAAATATGGATGCGCTGGCAAAAGCAAAAAGGCACGCACCAATGAAAAAAGCTCAATACACCCTGCGTGCCTGCGTCCGTCCACCCATCCATCCGCCAGCCGTTCCGGATGTGCGGACCGCATCACGGGCGACGGCGGCGAGGACCCCACCCAACCGGTCAGTCGTGTCGGCTTTGTAGAAGAAGTAGAGGGTGGGCAACAATGAGAACGACGACGACGCCCGCGATGATGATGTCATCCCTGCCGAAACAAAACGAGACCAATACGGGGTGACACCGCCGCCGCCGCCCCCGCCGCCGCCGTTCACGTTCCTTTACCTCGTGCTAGACCCGTTTCTCGAATGAGAGGTTTGCGAGTAGGAGATGGATCCCCCGCGCGAGTGCGCGGCGTTCGACTCCGGGGTGAAGGAGCCGGAGGCGGTGACCGGCTGAGCCTGTTCGTGTTTCATAGGGTTGTGTTTGAAAGGAGAACGAAAGGGGTAAGCAAGCGGTGGGATGTCGACAGTGGCATCGAATAACTCGACTGCGGGCGTCGGCAACAACACTCCGACATGCTTCACGTTCCAGAGACGCTGTCAAACTCGACAACAAAAGGAGCCTTGTGTTGCTTTCTGCCATCTTGAAGATCTCCAAACACGATTGGAACGTCTACTCCGCGCGAGTCAACCTGGAGGAACCAGGGGATAACCAATCACGTACTCGCGCACCTCAATATGTATCCCTTTTGACCCCGACACATTAAAAAAAAAAATTAAGGCCACACTGCTGCAGTGCAGTGATGATTTCCAACCAATATTGACTCAATCCCTAGGCACGACTCTCGCACGAGTTGACAAACGAAAGCTCGTTGCTTCCACGCGCCGAAGCACAACACGAAGAACTAAAAAAAAAACTGACCGAGGAAACGCAATAAAAAATATCAAAGCTAGTGTTGTACACCAGCGTTGAAGCACACCTCGTAGTCTCGCCAGGTGTTAGGTGGCGTCTCCGTAGAGCTGATCCTCTCACGGGTCTCGGGAGTCACGTCGTCGAACTCGTTCTCCGACTGCTTGTCGTGCGCGTTGTCCTCGTTGCCTGCGTCGCGAAGTCAACATCGCGGCGGGAAGGGACGAGGATATGTGAATAACAGAACAAAATCGTGCAGAGGATAAGTGGGGCACGACGACCGCGCCGACAAATCCAAAAAAAAATCCGTTCACGAAACACACAATTTTGGTCAGAAGTCAGGGGAGCTAGTTCAGAAGCAGAACTTGAGATAACGCACTCGGTTCCTACGAACCCGCCCCCTTACGGCGCAAAGACAACGTTTATGAAACGTTCGCTTCACCCCGCGTGGTTATCCCTCTCACCGACAACGTTGTCGCTCCCGTCGACCGGTGGGCGTTCGGTCGCCACCAACCAGGACCCCTTGCCGCTGCCATCTACGGAAATGCTGCCAGAGCTCCACTCCTGCCCGTGCTTGCTGGGGCCCTGGGCGTAGAAGACATCCCCCACGTGGGAGTGATTGCGGGAGTGAGAGCGCGAGCCGATTCGGGAGCCGGCTCGGGAGCCAACGGCGGAGGCGGGCGCGATGGTCGCGGCGTGGCCGGTTGGTGGCTTGCGGGCGCCGCCGCCGCCGCGGCCGCCGCCGCTGCCGCCACCGCCGATGGCGGCGACCTCCTCGATGTCCGCCCGTTCTTCCTGCTCCGTTCATAAGAGAGCGTGCGGGGGGTGAGAGAGAGGCAGACACTGGGTTGGCGTCGTTGTTTTTGGCGCCATCGAGCAGCAAAACAACGAAGAAATGACTACCGTAAGACCATCACTACAACTATGTACTGGTGGATTCGACGACGACCGGGGCAACGCCAAAAACATATCACCACCAACGTCACATTCGCCACGCCACCAAACGCAACACGCCAACATAAAAAAAATCACCCACCAAACGCTGTAAGCTTGGCGCGCCAACCTCCCCACGTGCCTGCCACCAAGCCCATACGACTGCTACATCCCAGAACTTGTGCGACAAGCTAGCCCAAGCCTAGCCGTGCGACCACGGCGCTATAACACACACGACGAGACGACCTACTTACTTAGTGTTCAGCCACAGCAGTCACAAGTCTTAACTCACGTTGCTCTTCCTCTTCCTTCGGGCGACCAGGAAGCAGCCGAAGCAGCACACGGCCAACACTAACAGCGGCACACCCGCGGCAACAGCGATCCCCTCGTAAACAGAAAGACCAGCTTCTGGAATTTCCACGGCACGGCGAGGGACAAGCAGCGGAACACGAACACGCGGTTCAGAAAGGGAGAGGTCATACGCTGATATTTGTTGTCAGGCCTTCGAACGCGCTTGGGTTTGCTAGACTACAGCAATCTCACACAGCAGTCGCGTCAGTTTGATCGGTGGTGAGTTTACAAGGTACTTTGAGCAGAAGGCAGTGAATGTGAAAACAACAATGCGATGGCGGTCATACCGCAATTACGAAGGGCATTCCCACGACCACAACCACACCAAGAAGGCACGATGGGCGGCGATACGTACCGTCGGCCAATCCTCCGAAGCCGCCGCGATCAGTAGCCACGGCCACCGTCGGCGCGATAGTCGGCGCGAGCGTCGGGGACGGCGTGGGCGCCGGCGTGGGCGAAGGCGTGGGCGAAGGCGTGGGCGAAGGCGTGGGCGAAAGCGTGGGCGGAAACGTGGGCTGTTGGCGCAAAGGGGGCAACGCAGACGGCGGGGAAGGTGTGGAGGTTATGGGCTTCGGGCTGTGGGTCACACAAAATAAAACGGAGCAAGATGGACAAGCGACAACCAGTCTCCAGATGAGGCTCTTATGGGGACCACAGCCGTTTCACGGCAACGAAACCGCCAGGCTCGAAACAACACAGAGCTACCGCGTACAAACAGCAACCAACGGAGACGCGGCGCAGCAAACAAACAAAGAGCGACAGAGAAGGCCAATACGACCCGAACAGAGAGCCAATACTGAACATACCAAGCCGCAACGGTTCCCGGCGATAAGACAATCTAACCCTGCCAAAACCCTGACCGCTTGTAGAAACAGCAACCCGCGCCGCCTTTAGAACGTAATCTGGGAGCTGCACTGTACTAAATGAAATAAACACACACCACGTACCGGCGCTTGAGCCTCCAGGGTAGGGGCCGGAGTAGCGGGAGCCGTCGGAGCCGGAGTCGGGGGCAGCGTAACTTCAGGGGTCGGCGACGGAGCCACCGCAACCTTGCCTGTGCCAAGAGAGAGGAGCGGCAAGGCATCCCCCATCGAGCCCGCGCGGTCGCCCCTGTCCGTCTCGTCGCCGAGGCCGAGCGCTCCTTCCACCGCTCTGCCCCAGCACTGCAATTCATGTACAACGGTGGGAAAAAATAGATAAGTACTTTTCGCGTTTCGACGTTGTACCCGAGACTACCCCGACACAAGCTTCAAAATACAAATTACCAGCACAACAAAAGACGTCCACACATGCCAAGGTGAAGCTCCGAGTGCTCTTCCGCACACGAGAATGGGGCGAACCCACACGACGGACCCCTTGAAGAGTCCACAAGGAATCCTATTACCACCGTCCACAACCCAAAACGCCTTGTACACACCGCCCACCTTGACGGAGCCCCCATCAACGATGGCGCACGACATCTGCCCCCCGGCCGAGAGGCTGTCCACCGACACCGCCGTAGTCGCAGCCTGAAGGCCTCGCAAACCGCGGGCCTCGCCAAGTGTGCGACGGGCGGACGACGACGTCGCCGCGGAGCTGCCGAGGTCGACGACCGGAAGAGAGTCGCCCATCTGCCCGGGAATCTGCCCCATGGACCGCCAGGTCTCGAGACCGGTCTGGCCGTAGTAGCCCTTCCCCCAGCACTTGACGGACCCTTCGTCGAGCAAGGCGCACACGTGGGCGTCGCCGGCGGCCACGGAGATGGCGGTGCGGTTGGTGCCGAGGTCCACGTACGGCAGGTTGTCCCCCATCTCGTCAGGGTCGTCACCGTACGTCTCCACGTCGCCGAACCCGCCCTGCCCGTTGCAATTGCGGCCCCAACACTTGACGCGCCCGGTGTCGGTCAGCGCGCACACGAAGTCCATGCCGGACGTAAGGTCGACGGCGGTCACGTCCGTGCCGAGGTCGACCGAGTCCAGGTAGCCGCCCATCTCCAACACGTCGTCTCCGCGGTTGTATGCGTCGCCCTGAGTAACAACAAAACCCGGCGGGCCAAAACGACAAGGATATGAACAAGCAGTTACATATTTGTCGCCTCATGTCGTTAGTGGTGGAGACTGTTCGGAGAACCACTCCTTTGTTTCCAAGCAGCTCCACACATGTCCCCTTCGACTACTAAACTTGGACAGAAAGACTTGAGGGAATCTTAAGAGAGTATTTTCTTTCGCGGAACCAAGGGCAGCGAAAACGCCTCGAACAAGGGCTGGCGTTTTGCTCATTGTTCACAACCGGTTAGCGCGGTCGATACTTATTGAAGAACAGTGCACGCACACGCATACGCGCGGACGACGTACTCACCACCCCGAGGCTGCCGTAGCCGTTAGAACCCCAGCACTTGACGGCCTCTGAGGTAGCCACGTCGGACTTCATGATCACGCAAGGGCTGTTGTGGGCGGTCAGGACCGAGACCGTGTAGTTAGCCCCAGGCGGCACCAGCTCCACCCTGCGTTCAAGCGAACGCATCAACGGCACACAAGAGAGAGAGAGACGAAACCGTAAGAACATTTGAGACTTGTCAAAGAAAGAAAACCAAAAAGCGCGGGGTACATCCCCCCTGCATTCTCATCAACGCCCTGTGCGTGTGAACGATAACCCCCGTTCGCGTCCGTTTTCGTGTGCATCGCCAACCGATGGCCGTGCCGTCTTGGTGGGCATGTGACGGTGCTACAGTACGGCTTACACAAACTCAAAAAAGCCCAGTCTCCAGTCGGTCTCAATCCACTTTCACCACATATTTTCGATTGAGGTTACATCTCAAACGGGTAGTCTTTCTGTGAGGTTATTTTAGTGTCAGCACAAAGTGGTGAAGTGGTGAAAACTGTTTTGGTGCTTACCGGGTTATCAAATTACACTACATGGACGGGTTTAGAGGATGAAGAAATGAATCGGTCAATACGCATGTATATATATATATGTTTTGAGACACTCCGCTTGAAGTTGAAAAAATACATTCAGGTACAACTTCCCACGTGAACGTTGTTGGAAGCGGTGTGTGGGCGGCGTTTGGGAAATGCTGCGCGATTCGCACACGCGTGGACACCTCTACATGTTTTGGTGTTTCTTACATGGGGAGCTCGCTGCCCATTTCGCCCAACGCATCCCCGATGTTGTCGCCGTTTCCAGACCCTAGTTGTCCCCAGTCGTTTCTTCCGAAACACCTTTAACAGAAGGTATTGGCGGAGTCGGGGAGAGGGAGAGAGGAACAACCAGGTCAGAAATGAGAGGGAACGCATTTGGGACGTCCGGGCAGAGCCCAGCAGGCACCTCTGCAATTCGCTCCTATCCCCTGGTCCCGCTCATCTCCCTGCTGCGGTCAGATATTGTTCAACCTCCACCAAAACTCGTTTGACTACCTTGTCGATCGGTCTGACTACTTCGTGAACGTGCTGGGTAAAGGTCCAAACACCTTCCAATCCTGCGGCCATACCGCCAATCACAACGACAAGACGTAACTCCGGTGCCCGTCGACGAACTACCACTGCTACCCGGATATCGCGCATAGGGCTGCGGTAACTCACTTGACGGTCTCGTCGTGGAGCAAGACGCAGGTAAAGTGGTTGGCGGCCACTACCTCCACAGCGGTGTCTCCATCGCCGAGGTCAACGTACGGGAGATTGTCTCCCATGGAGACGGTGCTGTTGCCGCGGTTTGTCGTGTCCTCAAGGCCGAGCTGCCAGATACAGCAAAACACGAGAATACAGCGCGGGCAGGAGAGGATGACAATGAGAGAAACAATATCAGCGATCACCACCTGAGAAATCACGACCACCGTAGCAATACACGAGCGTGATACTCCAAAAATCTCCCTAATGCAGCACAAAATATTGCAGAGCATCCCCGAAAATTTGTACGTTCAGCGAAACTCGTAATCCCTCGTGTAATGGTTGTGCTCTGCCTAGTCTGGATGTCCTGCATACCCAGGTGGCATCGTTTCTCCGGAACTTTTTTCGGACTCCGTACAACACTTGCCAGTTAGACAAAACTCGTCCAAAAAGACCAACTGATCCCCACTCCCCGCGTCTCCGTCGACCACTCAAACAACAAAACCTATCATCACCTGGCCATACGCGTTGCCGCCCCAACACTTGACGTTGCCCGCGTTGTTCCACGCACAGGAGTGGTCCAGGCCGCACGACACGCCGAGGGCGAAGAAGTCCGTCCCGAGATTGACCACGCCGAGCGTGTCTCCCATCTGCGCCGCCGTGGTGCCGCGGGAGTTCGTGTGGCCCAGCCCGAGCTGGCCCACAGCGTTCGCGCCCCAGCACTTGACGGTCCCGTCGTCGAACGCGGAGCAGGAGTGACCGCCCCCAATGCTGACCGCCTCCGCCCCCAACAACGAGGCCACGCCCAAGAACGCCAGCGCATTTGCACTCCTCCAAGAGAGGGCCCATGACGCGTGGCCGCCGGCTACAAAGACGCCTCCATGCCCCCGTCGTGGTTGATCGCGGGCGTCGCCGCCCGGCCGTGTCGAGTTCGAGCAGCGGTCAGAGCGCCGCCGCTGGGAGGCTTCCCAACGCGACCCCGATGAAGACCGCGAGCTCATTGTTCGGCAGCCGGCCGCACCTCCGATTTTTTGTCGCTTTCGCCCGTCCGAAGAAGCTTGAACAGCCTGATCGATCGTTTCGTAGCCGAGGGGCAACGACGCGCGAACCAACACGACCAAACAGTGCCAAAACGGTCAAGAGAGGAGAAAAAAACAGTTCTGTCGTCTACCCAGTAGAAAACTACAGGGGATCTGTGTACCTGTCGAAGGGGTGTTTGCCCGACACGAGATAAGGTGCCCCAAGCCTTATATACTGACATGTGGTGCCCACATACACCCCCGGATACGAGCGAGCGGACAGCTCAGCGTCGTAGACAAATACGCGGGTACCACGACGCACCCCCCGTAGTATGTACGGTAACCGGAACCCGACCGGCATTGCAGCGATGACATCCTGCCGCTGACGCCACTGTAAAAAGGGTGTTTGCCCGACACGAGATAAGGTGCCCCAAGCCTTATATACTGACATGTGGTGCCCACATACCCCCCCGGATACGAGCAAGCGGACAGCTCAGCATCGTGGACAAATACGCGGGTACCACGACCACGACGCACCCCCCGTAGTATGTACGGTAACCGGAACCCGACCGGCATTGCAGCNGTGGACAAATACGCGGGTACCACGACCACGACGCACCCCCCGTAGTATGTACGGTAACCGGAACCCGACCGGCTGGCGGCGGACAAAAAAAACGTTTTCACGTGCCCGGATTCGAACCCGGGTCTTTGACATTGCAGGGATGACATCCTGCTGCTGACGCCAATGTAAAAAGGGCCACTGTAAAAAGGGTGTTTGCCCGACACGAGATAAGGTGCCCCAAGCCTAATTAATATACTGCGGTGCCCACATACACCCCCGGATACGAGCGAGCGGACAGCTCAGCATCGTGGACAAATACGCGGGTACCACGACCACGACGCACCCCCCGTAGTATGTACGGTAACCGGAACCCGACCGGCTGGCGGCGGACAAAAAAAACGTTTTCACGTGCCCGGATTCGAACCCGGGTCTTTGACATTGCAGGGATGACATCCTGCTGCTGACGCCAATGTAAAAAGGGCCACTGTAAAAAGGGTGTTTGCCCGACACGAGATAAGGTGCCCCAAGCCTAATTAATATACTGCGGTGCCCACATACACCCCCGGATACGAGCGAGCGGACAGCTCAGCATCGTAAACATATACGCGGGTACCACGACGCACTCCCCGTAGCATGTCATGTACGGTAACCGGAACCCGACCGGCATTGCAGAGATAACATCCTGCCCCTGACGCCACTGTCAAAGGGGTGTTTGGCCGACACGAGATAAGGTGCCCCAAGCCTTATATACTGACATGTGGTGCCCACGTATCCGCCTACCGTACATTGTATGACACAAGATAACACACCCCCTTGACCAATTTTCGAAGTTCGCCTTCTCCACTCCAGGAACAGTCACAGCGCCGAAAACGGCGGCGTTGAAACCGTCTCGTCGAAAGCTTTTCGACAATGTATGGTTTCGTTCATCCTCTTCGTCGTGGAGTAATCGAGCTATGAAAAATCGGTCTAGGGGGTGTTATCTTGTGTCATATACGGTATACAGGTGCTCACGGACTATGGTCTGAACGCTGCATTGTTCTTCCAACGTCTGTCACGGTGGTGGTCCTTGATTTCGCCACTGTTAAATCAATGCCTTGTCACCGAAACGGCCGGTTATCCCAGAAGTCTAGTTCCTTGCGAAATGTTGCCCAAATTTATTAGTTTGCTGCCCTGCTAGGTTGGCAGCTTGACAAACGATGTAACATCACTTGGGAAGGGAGAGGGGCGTGGAACAGGTGGCAGAAAAGGGTCAACAAATTCAATCCTGTAGGATGGCATAAGTCGGGAGCGAAAGGTCTGCTCCGCCGAAAACATAAACGGACTCTTCTCACACGGAGATGTACAGAATCGTTGAGCCCATGTCAAAGAGAAATCCACCGCCATCAACGTCACCACGGCGGTCGCCACGCTACCACAACGAGCGCGGATGCTCCACCGCAGGAAGGCACCGCGCAGACACAAATTCGTCGCATGCATTTATTGAAGCATGGGGCTTGTTTTTGCTTGGTTCATCCTCGAGGACGAAAAATGAGGACTTCGGGCGTGCACGCATTCGAACCGCCCCCATGTTCCCCCCTTCAAAAGGTAGATTTGGGGAGGCAAATCATTAGTCAAAGGTCCACTACTTGACTTCTCACCATGGGGCGGTGTCGAAAAGTAGTCGAGCATTCTTTGTTCTGCGGCATGGGGAGGCTGTTCAAAGGTTCGACCTGTTGGCCTGGCACCCAGAAGCACGCACGTAAATGGATGCCTTCCAGCTCAAACACGCTTGGTTCCACGGCCTGTCTAAAGTTTTCAAATTTGCGATACAGCAGTACAAGTGGTGCCGGTCCTAGAGTCGAGAGAACGGGCGGTTCGGAAAGTCCACTCGACTTCCTTGCGGCCAACTCACTTTGTCCGCTGAAACTTCTATCTCTCGGCACATGAGGTGCATGTACAAACCAGCAGCGCCACCAGCGACAGCCGTAGTGCTCTCTCAGGGGAGGGACGAAGGCTGCGTATCCTTTTGAGGAACGACGAGGCAACTTGCTTTCGCCGCGAGCGCACGTCGACGGCACCGATCAGAGAAACGCAGGAAAGAAGAACAAGCCTTCCTTTACAAGTACATACGTACCGACAGGCGACGCCACTGGTTGTATTAATACACCAGGCGGGGGGGGGGGTTATACGGACTGTTGTCCTTACACCCACATCCACGCTCGTGACCCCGTGTTGAGCACGATTCGCGCGGCTGATTGAGAGAGAGAGAGTTATACACGAATCCAGAACAGCCCGGCAGCTTGGTGGGGGTTGTGAATGTGTCTATGCCGTAGATATGTATACTAGGATCAAGTACACAGCAGTAGCAACTGTTCCACAATCTGTTTCTGTGAGGTACGCATACCCAACAAAGTCAACAAAATATGCTTTTTTACGGAATACGCGTACATACATGCATTGGTTGGCAGACCAAAAATACAAGGCCTTGGATGGCATGTACCTGCTGTACCCCAGTTTGAGGCCGCCCTCGGGCGTCGGGCATAAATTTCTTTCTTCTGAGCCAAAGTCAAAGTGTTGCCTGAGAGGCTCACCGTAGGCTTACAGACTAAAAAATGGTACCACTTCAGACAGCAGAAAAAAAAAAGGAGCGACAGGGCGCTCGGCGCGCGTGAGAGGCAGAGAGGCCCGAAGAAACAAGAGAAACTGTTGTTGCGCATGCTGCATGAATGAAACAAAAATATGGCGGTGTGATGTTCTCCGAACTTCGAGAAAACGCCTTGCCGCGATAACTATGCATCGATGAAAAATCACCCATGATGATACTGCTGTAGTCGTTCGAAGAGTCATGTACATGTAGCTCGGTGCGTGTGTGTCTGACAGCAACATCAGCGCCTCACGCGTGTGTGATGTTGGTTTATCTTTTATGAAAGGGTAACCAAATTGCCGCATAGGGGCACCAGCAGCATGCCAGCAGCAGTAGGGAAAAAAACACGGACCCGGAAATAGCGAGACCCGTGTGTCTACAGAACAGATTAAACATGCTTCAGTCATTCCAGCGCCCACAGAACCAAGGACGTGCGTGGTTCCAACACGTGAGCCACCACGCTCTGCTATTCTGCAAGTTTCGCGAGTCGAGACAAACTTTCACTTCGGCGCTCTTCACGTCACACCGACGACATACGTCCTTGAAGAGATGATGCAAATGGTGAGGAAATTATGTTTTATCTGTCGTTTGCTGTGTCGAGAGGCGGGCGATCTCTTCCTCTCGGGGAAGTCTCTGTTTCGGGCTCGCTCTTCGTGCACTTCCCCGAATCGCTGACTGCTGTTGCCTCGGGCAGACATATGCATACCTACGAGACACGCACATCAAAATCAACTCCCTACCCCGGTACGCTCGTCTCACCTCGGGTTACCTTCAGCTCCCCTTTCGTCGAGTGTGCGTCGCTCCCGAGACCGGCGGGGCGGGTGGTCCTCCGAAGAACGGGCAGCTTGTTGACCGACGCGGGTTGAGAACTTTTTTCGGCAGCGCACCAGCAGCAGCTTGCGCTCTCTTCCTCCAAAATTTGCGAGTTCCAGATTTCCACGCCACGACAGCTCAGAGGAAACTACCCTCCACAGCAGCTGTCCTGTTATTCTCCCGCTTCAACCCCCGCTTCGCGCCAGCCGACGCCTGCTCCCTCCGTGCTAAACCGGCTGCAGTTGTGTTTTACTTGGGGTTGGGAGGGGTGATGCGCGTTCCGAATGTAAAGAAAGAAAGCGGTCGAGACGGGTGTGTCGTTTTGTGGTATACAGGTTCACGTGTTGATGTGTCACCCACGAGGATTCGCCACGCAACCGCTGTTCTCTCTGACTCTCTCTCTGTGGGTGTGTGTCTCTCTCTCTCGGCCTATCGTGGAGATGGAGAATCCCTAGAAGAAGAGTAGAACGGCTGTGTTGACGAGTCCCGCCCTGCCTGGTGCGTGTGTGAGACAGAAGGCTAGCGGCGGCATTGAATGAGCGACCCCCGAAAAAAAAAAAGGTTTATTCTTTTCGATGGAGCGCGCATACAAACTATTCGATTGGGAGTATCATGCCGAATCAGGGCATGTGGATAGAATCGATGTTTTTTTTGTTTTGTTTCTCTCCCATCATTGGACTCTGCCGTCTGCCCCTCTGGCCCCTATCCTCCACTTCTACTGGCTAGACGACCCAACTGGGGTCACATAGGAGGGGGGGGTTGGACCCCCTCCTGCGGTTCATGCCTGAGGTGTTTTTATCGCGAGAAGGGTACAGCAATCCCTTCCCTCGCGACTTACGAAGTCGATTATGGCTTACTAACAAACGAGCTTTGCAGCGCGTCGCTTTCATCCTAGACCAGGATTTATTTAGTGAGAAAAAACTCACCCTGCCGGGACTCGAACCCATCACCTGGCCCTTAGTAGGCTGCGAGGCTACCCACTAGACCACCGGGGCGACCGGTGTATGCACTGCCAAATCATGTCCCCCCACAGATCTTTTCACTCGTTCGGATGCGACCAAATGCGACTGGAGAAACGTTCCTCCATTAGGGTGCTACCCCCGCTGATACGACCCCGATTTTTTACACGAGACCCCCCACAGGGCTAACACGGCGCCGGCTGTACGTTGAAATCACTGGCACCAGCGTAGACGAACGAAGAGAGATACAACAAATATACATTTCACGAATGTTTTAGCACCTGCTTCTCTGCTGCTCTGGCGATGGATTCTAGTCGACAGAGGCACCACCATAAAGGAGAAGAAGAGCGGGCGCGTCGCCGTTTCACGTCGCCCCGCGCGCCCTCAGCACATACACCGGCCACCGATCCCGCCGGCCTCACCAAACACACCGGCCGCCGATCCCGCCTTCAGACAAGAACCAGCTTGTGATCCGATGGTGTTCTTCGTTGGTTATGCCTTAGGTGCGGGTATCTAGTGTTTTTCGGGGTGGGGGTGGCAGGGCGGGTGGTGACGGGCGTGCTGCAACACGACAATCATGGCATGTAGGATCATGTGTGGGTGCTGACCTAAAACACCAGGTACATATCATATGACAGGAGCAACACTGTCCAACACGTCCCAATGTCCTTCCTGTACCTAATTCGTGACACAAAAACATGTGGGAGGCCAAGATATCTTTCGGGACATTCGCCACAAAGCGAGCGGGACATTCGTTGCTGCTGTGAACCTCCGCTTTGCACAAAAAAAGTCGTGTTCACCTCTAATACCTCCGCGCTTCGAGCCCAACAATCGAATGTGCTTTTTTCATGGCGAAAAATGGAGCAGCAGAGGCTATTGTAGAGGCAATAAATAAAAGAGGTGTCACCGAAAGAAAAATCTACGGAGCGGAATCCGAAAACAGTCAAAACGTCATGACTTCGAAGTACATAAATGTATTTGCGAAACCTAGATCGCGGGTGAGTGTCGACTTGTTTGTATCAGAATTTTTTGTGTACCAGGCAAAAGGCCAAGGTTATCGCTTGTATTGTCCACATGTCCTCCAAAAAGCAGTTGAACCCTGGCACACACCGTGGCATCCTGCTGCAGTCTTCAGACATGGGGACACGGCGGACTGCACCGGTGATATGATTCGAGCGAAGAACATCCTTGAGTCGAGATGAATAAAGAAAACATGATGCACCTCAACAAGGGCAAAACAAAGTTCCAAGGTTACAACACAGCAATCAAGGCCGACAATAAAACCGATTGTCGAAACAAACGTGTATCGACGCATCAACGTGCTCCTTTTGAGGGAACCTAGCGTACACACCCTGGCGAACCAGTTCGAAAAAAACCCCGACCAAAATCAACCCCGCGACGCCAAGCACCCATCAGGGCGCTTCATGGTCGTGGCCGGCATAGCGGCCGAGGGGGAGCCTAGCATAAACTTCCTGCTCCTCGGCGTCGTTGGACATGCCCTCACGAAGACGCTCCACCGCCGCCCACGCCACCATCACGCCGTTGTCGGTGCAGAGGCGAGCGGGGGGCACCACCATCCGCCACGCCTCCGGCTCTCTCTCGTCGCATAGCGCCTACCGGGTTGGTGACGACAGAGAAGGTACGTGTTGGGCGTGTGAATATGCGGTGTCGCCTGCGCACGCCACCGAGGTACTAACACAATTGCCCTAAACAAGAAGAGTGTCTCGCCTGGAAGATCAACCTTCCCTTCAGCAAACTGGTGGGTAAAGTCTAATGCTGCGCAACTGCGCGCTTTGTCCAACAGTGGTTGGTGCACACGGCCCTCCGATAACGTTGTGCGTACGTCAGCCATTCACCCATGCCACTCCGTCCCCAGCCTCGCCCACCTGCAACCGTCGCCGCAGCTCTTGGTTCGCCGCGACACCGCCAACGACAGCCAGGGCTCGCAGGCTCTTCACCTTTGCTGCAGCTGGAACCCCGTCCGTAGCCATCCTCTCTTCCCCGTAACGCCCCTCCTTCTCCCGTCTTAGTTCCTGCGTTGGCCTATCGTCGACCCCTTTTCCCGTCTTCCGGTCATCAGGGCTCTGAAACTCCGTCTCACCCAAGGTGCTGGCCGCCTGCCTCGGTATGTAGAAGATTGTGGTTCGATGAGGGGGCGCACGGATGGGGAAGGGCGGGGTAAAACCGATTCTGCCCGAGGCCTACCGAACCATCACGGTCACAGCGTGACGTTGATCACAACAACACAAGACGAACCTCATCGGGGTAGCCCTAAGCCGAAGAGCTTGCAGTGGGTCGGCATCAACACCGGCAGCAGCGAAAAATACCAACGACGCAAGCAGAAAATCACAACCACCGACCTCGGGTCTCGGCCCCTCTGGTGTTGTGCCTTGGTGGGAGGATACGCCACGTCGAGGGACCTTGCCAACAATCGCCTCGCACGTGTCCATCGCCCTCCTTACCCGTTCCTCGAGGTGCCGGATGGCGGTGTGCTGGAAAGACGCAGCGAGGTCGGCCCTCACAGGCTCTGGCAAAGCCGCCCTGTTTTTATCGTTGTCGTATCAAGATCGATAAAACAGACGTGGTCGATGGTATAACGGTTCGAGCTCGAAAGCAAACGGCGAAACATGGAGTGCGATAGAAAATAAGGCCCTTCTAACGTGACAAGAGCGTGTAACGGGAGCGGCAAGCGTGCACAACGATATTTTAAGCGGCACATTCTAACGCTTTCGCTGCAGATGACTATTCGACCGTTTTCGTTTGGGGCTTTCGGCCAGTGCTCTATTTCGCACTTCTATGCGATTTGGTCTCGAAAGGGTGGTGTCTTGTGTCAGGGATACGATCCTTTTCAACGATTCCGGCGTTTGTGCTCAAGCATTTCCTGCATGGGAAGATGGATATTCGACATACGGCTGGTTACATGCATGGCTTACGCCTCGGAGGTCGAGGTTGTTGCGCTCAAGACGAGCAAGATCCTCCAGCAACTGTTCTCTGTGGTATTGCCACCCTGTCGCTTTCAGTTCACGCATTGTCAGAGACTGCGTGCCGATGCGCATCAAATTTGTCGAGGCACGGGGTGAAGGTCAAGAGCTACCCAGGCAGGGACTTCTTGTAGTCAATTTAATATTTCCGCGAAAACCTATGGCGTGTTGCGGGGGCTTACAACCTAGTTTCATTCGCATGGTGCGATGATCAGATAAGATTCAATCATCGTGCTGAACATCTCGAGACGCGTAGAGTTAAACTAATCGTACGTTTGCTGGCCATCCTCACCCTCTCCTCTCCATCGACGCCGTCGGTGAGAGAACTTCATCCCCACCAAGCCCCTCGGTGCCCGTGTCCTTCTCTGTCTCAGCTGCGCCCAGCTGCAGCAAACGAAAAGCGATGAAAAGTTGTGGTGAAGAAGGTTATCGGCGTGCCTGGCAGCATTTACCTGATTGTAAGCACACATACATGCTACAACCGGAGCGCCGTGACAAAAACACTCAGGGTTCCAGAGGGGAACAGAGGTGGGTTGTCTCGACCTTTGGGCGAAACGATCCGTGTGGAAAATGTGGCCGCTGCGGTTCTTCCACGGCATGAACGGCGACAATGCTTGCGGCCGCCTGGCATTCGTCCATCAAGGCCTGAAGTGAGCTCACTCGTGCGAGCAGGGCCACAAACAGCACCCGCAGGCAATCCCTAAGCTGGCGGTTTCGTCCAGGGAGTGGCGAAAGGGAAGTGGGGCTGCCTCGTTTTGTGTTTTCATGACGGGCAACGCCTTCCGAAGTTTCCCGCCGAAACGAAGGGGGCTTCGACACCAAAGAGCACACACCCAAAAACACCACGCCCATGGATCACGCCACGCACCCATTGCACAATCAAGCACGGACGCGAGGGGACCCCCCCCGCCCCCCCAATCCTGCCCGAGAGCTACAGTAGCACGTATACACGCGCTTGACTCACCCACCCCTCGTAAACGAAGGGAACAAGAAGCGAGGCGAAAGCCACCAAACAACATCACAAAAAATGTTATCGATGTGAGTGTGTACCTCGGCGTCGCCCCCGTCTCCCCAACCCCCGACTTGCGTGGCCCCCGGCCGCTTGTTCTCGCGCGTCCTTTTATCGTTCTCCTCGACGGTCTTGGTAACGGCCATGCGGAAGGAATTCTTCAGACCGGCGAAGCTGAAGTCGAGATCCTTCCGAGACTGGCAACAAGAAATATGAGGGTACAGCAGCAACAAATACGTGCGACACCATAAAAGGCCCTGTGTTGCTTGGGTTTGTGAACAGCACTTGACGGCTTGATTTGGTGGAAAACAAAGGTCGTTACTTTCGGCTTTTTACATCGGTTTATTGTCGTTTTCGTCTCAGCGAACACAACCGTCTCGCACAGCGTGAATAGTCATCCACAGCTACACCAGCCTTGTCGTCTTATATACCTGCATCGGGACTGCCAAGGGGACGGCAGAAGGGTCTCCCCTTCGAGCTAAAGCTTCCACTGCTGGGCCTCCGCCGCCGCCGACTTGAAGGCCGAGGAGTCGCGCCGCCTTTGAAACAAAAAAAGGGCGAACCATGCAAGAACAAACACAGGGATGTGTAGACTT
Source organism: Ectocarpus sp. CCAP 1310/34 (assembly GCA_902602495.3). NCBI lineage: Eukaryota > Phaeophyceae > Ectocarpales > Ectocarpaceae > Ectocarpus > Ectocarpus sp. CCAP 1310/34. The sequence goes on along the minus strand of CACKRE030000416.1, from coordinate 158,964 downwards.
TGCAGAGATAGATTCAACGCCACCTTTGCCGCGTGAAGGTCTTTAATCGGACAACGGTATCCGCCTCTCGATATCCAGATTTCCGCCATGGACGGGCATGTGCGTGGAGCCGAAGAAGGCGGCCGTTGAACAGGGCCAAAAGCGAAGGTCAACAACACGAGTAAGTACCACCCATCTTGATGAAGGTGTATGGGCAATACAGCTCTTAGGCGCGCATATAGCAGGCCGTTCGAAACCAAAACATCGAGTCACAGCGGCAGATGTTGCGGCACAAAAACATGAGCAACTCGACCATTTCAACGAGCAGAACCCAAACCATCACCTTATCATAAGCCTCTCCCAGGGCGTCGTCAACCGTGCCGCCCAGCACCGTGTACACACCCACACCCTCGCACAGCAGGAGCTGGCAGTGACCCCCTGAGACGAGCAACGCCAAGAACGGAAACTCCAACGGAGGCATTTCTCCGGCATCGCCATCGTCCTCGACCGCAGAGGCGCCGCCGCCGGTGGCACCCTTGCGAGAAGACGCAGGAGGCTCTGAGTCAGAAGCAGCAGCGGGAGGAGCAACGCCGCTGGCAGCCCTTCCGCTGGCGGAGGAAACGTCGGTAACCGCCGCCGAAAAAGCGGCCGAAAAAGCGGCCGCGGACGGCACCGAAGAAGCAGCAGCCGCAGCGGTGGACACGTCGCCAGGACCAGCAGAATCAGCAGGGGAGCGGTCGCTAGCAGCGGAAGGAGCGGCCGCCACATCGTCAGCGGCAGCAGAAGAGGCCGAAACATCGGCGACAGCGGCCGTGAAAGCCGTCGCAAAGGCAGACGTGGAAGGAGCCGAGGACGCAACTGCGGCTGCCGCAGACACGTCGCTAGCGCGAGGAATCGAACGCAAAGCCGGAGCGGCCTCAGAAGCAGGCGTAGCAGCAGCGCTAGGAGAAGACGCCCGCGTCTCGGTGAAAGGTTTTCTGGCGAGGAGCGCGTGCGCCTCTAGGTGGTGAATCGCCACGAATGGCCTGCCAAAAAAAAATAATCACAAAGGCGGATACCCCCAGCAAGCATTTGTGGGCGGGCCAGCAGCTATTTGGCTAAGGAGACAGGAGAGAACATTCAACACTCTAACAAGCAGATGAGAGAGATTAAGAGGGAGGTTTAGGGAGATAGAACGAGAGAGAGAGAGAGAGAGAGAGAGAGAGAGAGAGAGAGAGAGAGAAATACAAGCAGCGACAGCCGCCGCTAAGATGAACGTTGGCGAAGGACGACGATAGGGCGATGAGCAAAGGACGCACCCACATTTATCCAAACAGACGACAAACTTCTGAAAAAATGTCGAATAACCCGTCGAGAGACATCCCCCATGAGACTCACTTTCCGTACTTAGCGGCGAGGGCCTTAGCCTTGTCCGCGCCAACCCGCAGGCAGATCTCCAGCCCGGGCCCTACCTGCGTGGCCAATCGAAAAGAACGCAGTATGAGACAGAGAAGGTCGACGCGAAACCACGGACGGACGTCGAAAGAACACCTCCCTAACGAGAACAAAACCCGGCACAGATGGTAACACCTGCCAAAAATTCTGGAACCTTCCACATCAACAGCAAACCTAAGCGACACAGGACGACAAGACAGGCGCAGCCCACAGAAACCAACGAGCTCCTGGCTTCCTCCGACCGCTATGGTCGGGACCGATGCCCATGGCATCTCCGCCCGCAAGACCGTGACTGAAAAACACGACGTCAGCGTACGACAACACAGCAGCGGTAGTACTCACGGTGACAGCAACAGCATCAACTTCGGCCGCCGAACCTAGCCCCGCTTGCTCCAGCGCCCTCTCGACCACCCCGTCCATCTTCAACGCGTGCGAGTCCCTCGCCAGTCCGGGCACGACGCCTCCCCACTCCTCGTGGACATCCGCTTGCCCCGCGATCGCCTGTCGGAAAAGGGGTCCGACATTTCCGCAGAAAAACTCAGGTACCATCAAGCTACGCGCAGAGGCCCCGCGGATTTCTACGGGGGTGTACTGAACACAGCAGGCCACGACTCCAACGGTGTCGCCGCAAGAAGCATGGCGGTTGGCCTTGTGAAACGCCACGCGGATGCGACAATAATAGCGGCGTTTGTTACATCACGTCAGGGAATTAGTGTACCGTTGACGTTGAACTTTTTTCTCCGCTTGGTCAGGACGGGGTGTATCGACGCCCAGCCGGCCAGCAATACCGTAAGCACGGAGAGGAATGGAGACCCCTAACTGCCCAAAGACGCGCCCATTAGCCCCACCCTGGTCGAATCAAAAAACCACTCCTCGTCGAACGAGCAGCAGCTTTGCTGCAAGACAGTCTCATGAACAAAAGAGATGAAAACGGAAAGATGAAGGTGCTGGATAGAGATGTCGGAACGGTTTATATTGTAACGACAACAACAACAACAACAACAACAACATGTGTACGGCACAAGAAAAAAAATCACACCTCCCCGAGCACGGCGCCGTCGGAGCGCACCACCGCCGCCGCCGTGTCGTCGCAGCTCGTCTCGATCCCGAGAACCGTGAAGGGCTTCGACATATCTGGGAGGCCGGAGAGGGCAGGCGCGCCCGATCCCGGCGGCCCCTTAGGGGGGTGGAGAGCCTCCAGACCCACCTTCTCCGTGGGCGTCCCCGCTCGTCGGACGCTCTTGGCCCTTTCGAAAACGCGACCGAGGAGGATTTACGCACAGCAGCAATATAGCACAGGTATACAACACCGGTGATGCACGCTAATTAGTGCTGGCTTGTCGGGCAGACGCCCCGGGAAGAAAAGACAGCACTGACTTTCCGCGCAACAAATGCAAGAGAACGAGGGCTGAGCTGTAACCAACTACGAGGTTGGCAATCGCCAGGCCGGTGGCTGGGTGCCCTTGGCATTTTAGTGTGCGTGGGCCACCGGGGCGAGAACGCTAGCAACACCAGCAACGATGCGCCGCCGCCGTGCTTGAAGAAATTCGGGCATCCTGACCGGTCTTTCTGCCATCGCAACACCGTACACATGACACGAAACACCACCACAAGAACATCGATAAAAAAAGTCGGGCAATCATATCCGCAATGTCACCACGAACCCTCCAAACAGCGCCCGGTTCAAATACCCACGCGAATGCTATCGGCCAGCTCCCAGGCGGGTACCATATGGATCAGAAACGAAGAATACAGCCTGTAAGCCCGTTGGCGAAGGTGACAACTCGAGCGGTGACAAAAAATACGGGGGAAAACCTCGGAGGGCGAGAAAATGGAAATCGCGCCCGAGAGAGCATGCGCACCTGCCAACGTTGAGCTTTCTGGCGTCCCGGGCCAGCTTCCTCCTTCTTTTCCTCTCCTCCCGCATTAGATATCGCTCTTCCACGGGCCTGCCGCCGCTGCTCCGGAGGGGAAAGGAAGAGAGTTTCCAACGTTTCCAGTAGGTCGAACAGTGGTCGCTTTTGGCTGATTTTCATATCCACAGAACGCATCAAAAACGACTGGAAGGGAGCGAGAGCTCGTCATCGTACGTGAACATGCCATTTCATGCCCTTGCACTTCTGCAAACGCGTTGAAACACAGAGTTAAGGTTTGCCTTCCTGGCAAAGATGGCGTTGATGGAGTTTGCACCGCAGCGCATGCGACCATGCGTAGTATGCGACGTGTACACTATCAATTTCTACGTCAGCTTCGCTGATAATTTGCAGCACCAACATACCGGCCGATTCGTATGGAAGCCTGACACGAGAGCACTGTCAGCGTGAAAGCTTGTGCCCCTTGAATGGTAAGAACGAAAACCGCGAACGTCAACCCACACGCTAAAGGCCGTGTAGTCTTGGAAATTCAATCATGCTCCCACCAAAAGCGTGTATCATGCGGAGATTTGAAAATGAGAATTCGTTCATGCCATCTCTAACCTTCCGCTGTCAACGCCAGGCTCTGTTGTGTCCTCCCCCGCTTCAGTCTCCTTCACTGAACTGAGCGGAGCGGTGGCATCGGTAGCGGCACCACCTCCTGTTGCTGCACGTAGCGCCGCGACCCACGGGACTGAGGGCTTCCGTGCAACCGCGGCGGCCGCCGCTCCATGTCTGCCTACTCCTCCCCCTCTGTATGCATTGCGCCGGACGCCTTGCGGGACCACGCTGCGGCTTTGCGGCAACCGGGCGGCAGCGATGGTGGTAGAGGAAAAGGCTGTACAGAGTCGAGGGTGCAGGGCGAGCATTATCGTCGCGGTGGCCAACGCTGCTCGGCTGAGGAGCCGAACGTAGCCGCCGGTGACGGTAGCAGCAGGACGGGGAGGATGTGCCCGCAAAAACTCTTCGTGTTGTTGATGTTTGGGTTGCAGCGGTATTTGTTGTAGATGTCCTCGTTGCTGCTGTGGCAAACAGCGCTTGGCACCTTGACAGTGGCCACTTCTGTGATGTGGATCTCTCACACGCTCTCGCTGCTCCTGGCACCGAGCGCACTGGTCAAAACGAGGAGCTACGACCATCGATAGGCGCCAGTAGCGGACAGGCAATCCGGCGTGGGGGCCTGAAGCGCGTGTGGTGTGTATTTTGGAGACCTGTCCCGCCTTACGTCGTGGTGAAACTCACTTCTTCGTGTGGCAACTGTGGTGTTGGGGCTTGGGGTGTACTCCAGAGCAACGGAGCGTTGCCCGGTGTGGTGTACTCAACAGGACGACGTCGCGACATGACGACACCGCGACACATCGCAGTGCGGCGGGACTGTCAGGTTTCGACGTAGCAGGCTACATTCAGGGGCGGGAATAGTTGCAGGGGTGGCGACAAAACATTCCCTCCCCGTCCAAACATTCATCACTCGAACTCCAATATATCTACGGAGCCCCCGAAAGCTGGTGTTGTTGATTTTTTAAGATAATACACCAACGATCGTCTGACTACCCAAGGAGGGTACCTGATGGTCTCTGGCTCTTTTAGTACCAGCCTTCCAGCCTTGTCCGTGTACCATCTTTTTTTATGTGGAGGACGAGAGCTACACGTCACCATCGCCGCCAACGTCCAGTGAAACATCGTCTGGGAGAGGTATAAAAGCCCTATTGGTGGCGGTCTGTGCAAAGGAAGGAGGAGAGGGAGAAGAGACTGCGGCGGCTTTTGTGTGTGGTCCTTTGTGTGTGCGTGCCTTTCGAGGACAGAGAAGCTCTTCAACAGCAGCAGCAGCACCGCAGGAGCATTTCCTTGCGTTCGTTTTTGCATTTTTGGTTCCGGAGGGCGCAGGGCAGGGGCAGCAGAAGCACACACCTTCTGGCCCTGAAGTGACGGAGCCGATTTCACCAAAAGCGCTGGACAGGGCGTCGCATGGTTGTTACGCGTGTGAGGGTGAGAGCCCATCATTTGGCGTGGAGAGTTCGTGAGTGTTAACGATCGCACATTTTTTCGCCCCTTGTCTTTCTCGGTCTGTTGCCTGCTCGTCTGTCAAAGTTTTGATGGAGACAAAAACGAGAAGTGAACGGAAAAATCACTGCGTCCTGTTCACAAACGCACTCCGAGCGTGCTGTATCTGTTCCTTCCTGTGGCCTTGGGTACGACCTGATATGAGGGGACGTCATAGGAACGCTCGCAAGTGCGTTGCACCTTTTCGATGCACAGCCATCGTCGCTTTTCCGAAAAGCGTACGGAGTACACATCCTCTCTCTTGTGTGTCTTGAGCTTTTCTCCGTTTGTGTCCACGCCCTTCGCACGTACCCTGTACTGCGTCTTGTTTTCTACTACCAATGTGGCGAACAGCAGCGAGGGGGGGCACTTTGTCAGGGATCGGGTGGGTATCAAAAGCCTGCATGATGTCCGGGGGTGTGGGGGCAAGGGGGGCGTGTATGGCTCGCGCCACCGCTATGCGCCGCTAAGGTACCACGGGGGAGGGGCCTAAACTACGTCATACAGAGAGCAGTCACATCCATTCNGGGGGGGGGGGAAGGGGGGGCGTGTATGGCTCGCGCCACCGCTATGCGCCGCTAAGGTACCACGGGGGAGGGGCCTAAACTACGTCATACAGAGAGCAGTCACATCCATTCGCGAAGGCGGGTGGGCAGCAGCAAGCAGCAGCCGGCACTCTGCCTCTGTGTGCGGTTCAGGGCAAGACGGGCGCGTTCCGAAGTGCATCGGTGGTCAAGCTTTATCTCAAGCTCCAGCACGCCGGTGTGTAGTGCTGCGGCGGTAAAAAAGGAGGGAGGGAACCAACAGGCAGCCTTCGAGAAGCAGTGTGGGATTCGATCTGCGAGTGACAGTTCCTGCATATACAACACGTCGCCGGCCATAAGGGACTTGAGTTGGTTGGAACCGGCACAGCGAAGGAGGGATCTGTGCATTGTAGCGGAGCGGGGAGTCGCACTACCACCGGATAGCAGAGCAAGGGTGGAAAACTGCTGCCGGGCGGAGGAGTTGCGCGGAAGCGCCTTAGTGTGATACGTATCTAACAGCAGAGGGACTAACTGTCTACTCCCGGGCAAGGTGGGTCTTGTGTAATACCTAGCATATGCATACGGTCGCGGTCAATTTCGGTGCGTGCAGACCACGCGGGGACCTGGTCTCGCAAAGGTACTACTGTTTGTACGTGTGGGAATTTGTGATGATAGTCTTTGACCTGCCCCGCTCATGTTACTTAGTCTGGCACATTCATTACAGCAGTCGTGGACGGAAAAGCTGCTCACTCTTGGAGAGCGGTTGAAATATGCTGTGGAACAACCTGATTGCCTTGAAAGAAGGTGTCCACGCACGGCTGGGCTAATTAAGGCCGGTGTGTAAGCTCTTCGAGCATGAAAGGAGGTTTCGGGTACAGTATATGTGTGGGGTTAGCGTTTACCGTGAGGACCCGAGCTCCAACTTCATACGTGCCAAGTTGGTGGCAAGGTGAGGATCATCCCACCGCATCCAAGATCCTTGGCGGCGTTTTCATGAAAGGCCGCCCAGTCAACCAACCAGACCCGTAACAAGAGCTGTGCCCTCTGATCCATTTAAATGATTTTAGTTTGTAGCGGACACTTCGTTGGCGTAGAATACAACGAAGCAGCAATGGTACCTAGCCCGAGGACACCCCGTCTTCTCTGGTTTGACACAGTCGACTTGACGGTTGACGAGGGAAACGAGAATTCGTCGAGAGCTCTCCACGCGACAAAAGTCCAACGACCTGCACCGGCCCTTGTCAGGAATGTTGTCTCAATCCACCGAACCTTGTGTTTCGCGGTGGAGTAGAACAAGACCATACGACAGACAGACAGACAGACTCCGCAAGCAGCAGCAGTATTTAAGCAGTGCCGGAGACGTGGTGGAATGATCGCTATAAAGTTGCGGATATCCTCCGCGGGACATTTTTTTTTTTTCTTGTAGGCGAGTGTCTCGCCACCACCCTTCTGCAGCGACAAGTGTTGCTTCCAGTGTCGCAGTGTTCGCAACCTTGTAGTCAAACAGTCTCCGATTCCCTCTCGGCGACGAGTCTGATGCGCGCTTCATCGCCTCAGCAAAGCTTGTGTTTTCCAACAATTGAGGGGTTTTGAGTGAGAACGGGTGCGCGAACAGCAGGAGCAGTATCATGTGCCACCGTCCCTCTTTCGTGCACCACGCGCGAGCAGCTCAAGCCCTCCGCCGCACCCACCACCGAGATCAGTTCTTTCTTCACTTGTACTTCAACCGTGAGCCGAAAATACAGAGCGCACCCAGCGTGTTAATTTCTTGCCGAATCGCGCGCGGTGTGTCTCGAACCGCCATCCCCAACGTTCGTTCATGTGCCAGTGAGAGTGCCTTCTTTTATTGTTCAAGATAGCTTCGTATTTCCCGCTGCTCCAGCACCTACACCTCTACACCCTTACCANCCCCCCCCCCGCCCCCCTCCCGCTTCACGGTGGCCCCTACTGTGTTTTCTCTGCGCTGTTGACGCGTTGGGCAGGAGGCTCCCTGCACAAAGCCAACGCGAAGACAAGGAAAGCAAGGGTTTCGGAGATTGCGGAGAACGGTTGACTGGGTAGAGAAGGGGGCGGGGCGCGCGTGCGGCAGCAGAGCCCCCGGCGCCCGCGGATAGGGTTGCGTGTTTTGGTTTGAAACGAGAGGCCCGCCGTGTGGCGGTATTCCCGACGGGTCTATTCTTGTGTGGTTATTTGTTATTCCCGGGGGGGGGGGTTAGGTCTGCCCTGATCGATTTTTCGGCCCTCTGTTTATCTAGGAAGTATTTTGTAGTGTCCTTCGTTTTGGTAACGAGGATAGTCGACTCGTTTCCGGGCTCACTCGTTGGCTTGCTCCTTCAGATCGTGTTCTGATTGGCCCCGCCAGTTGGACGGTTCCCGGGAGGAAGAGTAGAGCACAATTATATCGTACACGCCTGGGTCAGAGCTTTTTGCAAGAGCACTGCGGTTGCTTTTTTGTCAATTCACGGTTATATCCAGCCATACCGTTTGCAAGAACGATCGCACCGGACGCTTTGTTGACACGGGAGATCTGGGAAGTGATTTGCGCGGCGTTTGGGCGGGGGGGGGGCGGGAACGCCCCTTCTAGACGCTGCGGGGTTTGTTCTAGACCTTGGACGCCATGGAGAGCACGCCCGAGCAGGTGTCGGAGGGGAGGGCGCTTGTTACGGTCCTCGCCTGCGTCCTCGAGAAGCTCATACAAGCCAACGCAAATAGCGGGGTGAGCGAGCAAGGTGTCGTGTTCTGTCGTTTGTTTTTTTGCATTTGATTATGTCTTCTCCCCCCCCCCCNTCCCCCCCCCCCCCCCACCCCAGGATGAATTTTACATTTCGAAGATATCTGAAGTACCACCGTTATTTTGGTCATCTTGTCTTTTCGGTAGTGTTTACTTGGAAGCATGTTTTTTGTCGTGCATTTCGCGTATGGTTAGAGGAGGAATTTTCCTTTTTTGCTGTCCGCGTCTCTCTTCGTACCCTGAAGCGAACGTGGTTTTTTTTTTGTGATGCGTTTGCGCGAACATTGCGTAGCAATCGGTGGGTCTTTTGGGTGGCCCACTCGTTGCCTCGATACGCAAGTGCGGTCCCTGCTGAACGTCGGGTCGTCTCTCTGTCTCTCGCTGTCTCTCTCTCCTGTGACTGGCTGTGCAGCATGACCACTTGGAGGCGGGTGCGGTCACCAAGTTTCACGCCCTGAGGCCTCCTGGTATTGGCGTCGCAGAGTGAGCTATCACAGCTTGTTAGCGATAGCTCGATCAATCCAAGATTGTGTTTTGATGTTTTGTGCTGTACGCCGTACAAGGGAGCGCGTTTGCGGCTGTTGCTATGAGGGGCGGTGGTGCGGGCTGTTGTGCTTGCCGCCACTATGCACATGCCAGCGTGGTTTTCGGAGCTGGCTGTAACGACAAGCGCGAAAGCATCCCCCTCCCCAGCCGATGATGTTCCTTGCACGTCGAGGTCCTCCATTCGATGTAGCTCTAGAGGCAAAGCAAAGACAGGCACAATGAGAACGTCGTGTTTGTTTCTCAGACCGCTGCAACGGAGTGTCGGATAGGAGACTGTTGCAGGATGTGCGGTTTCCTCCACCCTGTTGGAGGTGGCACGCACGCACTGGTCCTTTTCTGTTTGTCTTCGTCACCTGTTTCGACCTTAAAAATGTTCTGCGTCCCCCCCCCCCCCCCCCCCCCCCCCCCCCCCCCCCCCCCCCCCCCCCCCCCCCCCCCCCCCCCNCCCCCCCCCCCCCCCCCCGCCCTCCCTCTCATCACCCTAGATATCTTGACCGCATCCTCAAGTACTCGAGCTGCAGCAACGAGTGCTTCGTGCTGGGGCTAATCTACATGGACCGCTTCATCCAGCGAAACGACTTCGCGCTCACCGCGCTCAATGTCCACCGTGTGGCCATCACGAGTGTGATGGTCGCCGCCAAGTTTTTCGACGACCAGTACTATAACAACGCCTACTACGCCAAGGTGCGCGGCATGCCGTCTTCGACGCACAGCAGCAGTAGGCGTGCTTGTGAAGGCGTCAAGATGCAAAGGTAGCAGAAGATCGCAAGCACGGTCACACCCTGACCGCCTCCCTACGCCAATTCACTGTCGCGGCATGATAACCTCCGCCGGGGCGCTGGCTCCCTGATGGCATGCCTCCACGTAAGCAATGGTAGTCTTGTTGCTGAAGTGACGGCTTCGGAAATTCCCTCCCCCGCCGATACTATCGGTGTAAGGCAGGCGTACTTTTGGTGTGTTCATGAGCTCCCTGCACACCGCTTTTACTGTCCATTCCCCCCACCTCCGCGCGCCGTCATTCCCGCCCCCCCACCCAATTTCAGGTGGGAGGTGTCCCGTGCGCGGAGATGAACTCGCTAGAGATCGTGTTCCTGTTCGGCTTGGACTTCAACCTGGCCGTCACGTCGGAGGAGTACCGCAACTACCGGGAGAGGCTCGGGGAGCACTCCAACTGCCCCGCGTGCGGCTGCTCTGGGGCCGTGGTGAAGAGCCAGCAGCCCCCGTCGGCGCTGTTGCAGGACGGCGCGCGTGACGGTCGGTGAGGCTCGCGCGTTGTGCTGTGTGTGTATTATTTGTTTGCATCGACCGCGCCAACCGGCTGACCAATGCATGTGTGTGTCTTTTTGAAGCATCGACCGCGCTAGCTTACTGCTGACCAAAGAATAGACGCCAGTCTTCCAGCGGGACGATACACGCAAACGCGCGTTGTCATCAAAGGGTTCTTCGGACATGGGGGGCGCAATAGTTGTGTGCGTTCTTTGTTTGGTATGGACCGCGCTAATCGGCTGATCCATGTACAGATTCAGCGCTAGCGGCTAAATAATGGATCCTGGAAGGGGGGTCGGTTAGTTCGCCACGTGTGCATGTAGTGTGTGGTTGTGTGCGTCGACCATGCCGACCGGCGGCCAAAAACAAAAGACGTCAGTCTTGTGTATTCTAGGAGACAAGAATAGGCGAATAGGCGTTCCAGTAGTCAGACTCGCCCTGCAAGTGTATTGGCCACGGAGGAGGTTCAAGTACGGGGTCGTGTTCACGTGCTTTATTTTCTTCCCATGGTAGTTTCAAGGAAGCGTGATTCCGCGGGTTGGTCGTTGTCTTTGCTGTCGGGGCATGTGTCCCCGGCTCAAGGTCCATCGTATGCTCCTGCTGGTCGGGACTGCTGTTGGTTGGACCTATTTTTTGTCGCCGGAGTCCATCGGTCATCGTTACCGGTTGTCCCGCGAGCATAGTTGCGAGTTGTGGAGAGATAGATAGCCGCGCACCAAACCTTGCTTCGTACACGCACGAGCGTTGAGATGGCGCCCAAGAAGTGCTCTCATCGTGCACCCGCACGCGCCCAACCATCCAGCCGTCACACTGCAGGTCCATTCCAGCTCTCTTCGTTGTTGTTGCCGCGAACAACATGTGTGTTTTTTTCTCACGCACACCCCTTCCCGACAAACGAAACAATGATGTACTATTCCAGGGTTATGTCATCACCAGGCCTCGTACCCGCCGGATACGCTTCCGGATGGCAAACGTCTCGCGGCAGCTTCGAAGACCCCGCGGCAATGTCGAACAAGTCCACGCCAGCGGCGGCGGCGGCGGCGGCGGCAGCGGCGGCGGCTAGCAGCCACACCCACACGAACAGTCCGGAGTTGGTGACCCCCGGGGCCATGCGGGGAAACCTCTTGCACCCAGCGGCGGCGGGGGGAGTGGCCCCCCAGCAGCAGCAAGGGGTTCCAGGGGCTGGAGGTCTTGGGATGCGGGGGGGGGGCGGGGGTCTGTTGTCGGCGGGGCTCGAAGGTCATCACAATCACCGCCTAGGGATGGGGGTTGTGACCGGAGGAGGGTTCCAAGGCCTCCACCATCACCAGCACCAGCAGCAACCGCTTTTTGACGGGGAAGGGGCGGGCTTGGAACGACAACTGCAACTCCAACAGCAGCAGCAGCAGCAACAGCAACAGCATTTGCTGTATCAGCAGCAGCAGCGGCAACAGCAACGGCAGCAGATGATGATGGTCGAATCTGTGTCCGGAGGCGGGGGGGCGGAAGGGCCGTTTTATGGTAGTAAGAGGGCCCACCAACAACAGCAGAAGCAGCAACAGCAGGTGACACCGACATACTGATCTCCCGGTGACTGATGCTGTATACAGAAGATATAGCCTCTCAAGTTGGTGCTCAGTTTATAACGCGTGCGCGCCTTGCCCTGTTCAAGACAGGAGCACACGATCGTTCAACCTGACCATGATTACTTTTATTTTCCTCTGTCTTACTTCCGCCTTACCTATTGTCAAGTACTATTTTCCGCTTCAGCAACAGCAGCAGCAGCAGCAGCAGGCGGGGGTTGCTGACGGCGGGTCGGTAGGGGCCATGGTAATGTCTGTTGTTCCAGTCGCAGGGGCGGCATCAGGCAAAGGTGGAGGGGGGGCAGGGTTTGGGTCCATGGGGGAGGGGGTCGCCGGAGTAAGCGGACAGCTGTTTCGAATAAGCCCTTCCCCGGAGAGATCCTCCGTAATCACTTGTTCTTCCGCGGCCGGCGGCGGTGGTGGTGGTTTCGTGGAATCACTCTCGTCATCCGCAGCGGCAGCAATAGTAGCGTATCCTGGCACGGGTAATGCCTTCCAGTACCAGCAGCCGCGTCGTGGAGTGTCGCTCGCTGATACGTCGTGCTCGTCGACGGCGTCACTGAGCAGCGGCGGAGGCAGCGGCCTGACGTCTGGAGATCCAAGCGGCAGCGGCGGCTCCGCTGATGCCGCGGCCACTAGACGCCACGCCCACCCGCTCGTGGAAGCGGCGGCCGCGGCGGCGGCGGCACACATGAGGCGGAGCAGCACGGGGGGCGTGATGCTCGGAGGGGTAGCGGCTGCTGCGGCCACAGCAGCCATCGGGGGAGATCTCAGGGGGGTCTCCGGTGCAGGGTTGAACGGAATCGGCAACGGTTTGGAGGGCGTCGGTGACAACGGGGGGAGCGTGGATGCGCGAGGCTCCAGGATGGGGATGGGTTCTGGGGCCATTATTCCGGCGTATCGCGGCATGCGCGGAGAAGGCGCGGGGTACGATGATGAAGCGACGGCGGGCGGCGACGGGAGTGCGTTGTCGCGTGCTGCTGACGGCTTGGAGCTGCAGCGACATCAGCAGCTGCAGAGACATCGTCAACGGCAGCAGCAGCAGGACCGTCAGCAGCAGCAACAACAGCAGCAAAGCTTCCACCAGCACCAGCAGCACCAGCACCAGCAGCACCAGCACCAGCAGCACCAGCACCACCGTCACCACCACCGCTTTCCCGGCACCAGCTTCCCCGGCGGGGCGGCGGCGGCGGCTACGGCGGCTACGGCTACCCCTCTTTCACAAGCAGCAGGAGGTTTGAGAGGTAGTTTTTCGTCACTGGGGCGGTCATCTTCCTCTTCGCCACGGAACGAGGGCGGGCCGTATTCTGGGAGCGGTCTCGGCGTAGGCGGCGGCGGCGGCGGCGGCGGCGGCCGTCATGCCACCGGAGCCAGCACCGCCGCCTCCCCGTTGGCCTATCGAGGAGACCCGGCGTCTTGTAGCGGCGGTGGGAACGATGGCGACATGGTGATGGGCGAGGCGGGCATCAACAGCACCTACTTCGACGGCGGCGGCGGCGTCGCCGCCGCGTCCGTAAACGGCGGCGGCAGCAGCAGCAGCGGTAGCAGCGGTGGCCGCGCTCCCCACGCGGGCCCGCAGCAGCAGCAGCAAACACACCACGATGTCCTTGGCCACGGCGGAGGGGCCGGGGGTAACTACCTCGTCACTCCCGCGCACCTTACCGAGGTACCGGCGGTTCGGGGTCACCGTCCCCGAAACTCGTCGGCGAGCTGCGACAGCTACAGCGCGATCGCCAATGATGGCAGCCTGGTCGTGATCGGCGGGATGGGGGCGGCGTCGGCAGCGGCGGCGTCGGCGGCGGCGGCTGGGGGGGGGTTCCTGGATCAGCCCCACCTGTCGGCAGCAGCCTTGACGGCGGACTTCGACCCACCCTCCGCGCGATTGCATCGAAACGTTTCGCTGCCCGGCGCGCTGCGGGAGGGCGGGAGGCACGGTCAAGGGCAAGAGTTCGTGTCGACCCCGCCGCCCAGCTCCGGTGCGGAAGGGGGTGGGGGATACTTTACCACTGTTCCGACCCCTCCGGGGGGGGGGGGGGGGGGCGGGGGGGGGGGGGGCTTGGGGGAAGAGACTTACAACGCGGAAGGTGGGCATTTTTCCGAGCGCAGTGTAGGTAGAATAGCACCGCGGGAAGGGTGGATGGAGGCTTTAGGGAGAGGGAACGCATCTATGCGGCAACGGGTTAGAGCCCCTGCCCGGCGGAATTGCTGTTGGCTGTGATTTACGGTGATGACAAAAGTAATGATGTCATTACCCGTCACCCACCCTCGGGGGTTGCTTTATTCTGGGCTCTTTGGACGGTTGTAGTCTAATCCACGTCTGTCACTCCTCTTCAACCCGCTTGACATGCGTTTGGTGGGCGCGAGTTGAAAGCAAGTCTCGTTTTCAACAGCTCAGCTTGTTGAGGCCATGCCGTGATTCGCTTCGAAAACCGTCCGTTCCCGTTCGCGACTACCGGCTGTTCAATGGGTCTTGCACTTACGTGACTTGACGGTCACAATGGCGGTGTTTTTCGCTTCGTCTCGGACAAGAAGTGGAAAAACGAAATCGAGTGAAGGGTGGCGCAGCCACAATAACTTCGTCTGGTCGCACACACAAGTAGGCTGGACAACCGAAGCAGGCGAAGCGAAACACGGCCCCCGGCTGTGACCTGTGGCAGTCTAGCCACTCCATAACTTACGAGATACACCAACCCCGGGCTGCCCGTAGTGGCCAGCGAAAAGAACAAGAGTGTGTACGCAGAGGATACCCCGTGGTAAATAATCCCCTTTCTCCACTGACCCCCCCTTTTTTTTCCTTCCCGCAGGGGACGAAATGTATTTCACTCCGCGCCATGGGACCGGGGGCACCCCACAGCACGGCAAACGAGGGACGGGCTTCAGTTTCCCCGCGGGCGGGGGGGGCGCGGGTGGCGGCGGTATTTATGTAACCCCCCGATCAACGCCGAGGCACAATGAGGGAGGCGTGTCTGCGGACAGAGGGGAGAGCAGGAGAGAGGCTTACGCGCACCTGGTGAGTCTTTTTCTTCGAGTGTTATGCTTCGCGGTTGGTTTCCCCTTTGCTATTTTGGCCCACCGCCCTTGGTGCGCCCCCCCCTCCCCCCCTCACTCCCACCCACCCCCCCGATCTGACGCATCACTCCTGGGCGAAGTCGCGCAACCAACGACCGTTGTTCTTGGTACCTCCCCTTAAACAACCAACATGTACAAGGTGTATGTAAGGCCCTGTGGAGCTCTATGAGGGGAGCACCTAATGCTTCGGCGTAACTCGCCTAATGACGTCCGAATTTTGCGTCGTTGCATTCACCCGTTTAACCATGCCCCCCCCCCCCCCCCCCCCCCCCCCCNCCCCCCCCCGCCGTTTGCCTCCCACGTGGTCGTTTTGATGGTAATCGTTGGCTACGGGCGGACCCCCAGCGCGTGCAAGCTCCTTGACCATGGTTCCCTGCCCGACTATGAGTCGTTATCACCGTGTGTTTCTTGTTTCCGACTGTGCTTTCAGTGCGCCGTGGCGCATGGTACGTTTTTCCAGCATCCTACCTCCAACAACAACCGTGTGTGTCCGCAGCAGGAGTCGTCGCGAGAACGAGACGGTTTCGAGGTCGGTATCGACCGAAGACAGAGCGGCTTGACGTCGCTGGGCGGAAGCTTCCGAGGGGGAGGAGGAGGAGGAGGAGGAGCCCCACCGGCGGCTACACCTGCTGCCGCTGCCGCCGCTGCTACCGCTGCGGGTCCCAACCACGGGGCAGCGGGGGCGGCCTGGCCTCTCGATACCGGACGGTGAGTGACCAGTTCATTTTTCGTGCGACAATCGTAACGACCACGGTATGTTCAGTGGCCGAGGGCTCGTCGACCTACTTGCGACTGCTGCTCGTAAGTTGAGCTTAGTTGGCTGAATTTTCAGTCGTGCGATATGCGATCGGATTGTGAGTGGGCGCGCATCGAGAACGACCACTGTAGCTGTAGCGACGCCTGTCACGAGAATCGTGGATCTGTGCTGCAACAGCAGTAAGGCACACAAACATCGGCCCGTCTGTGCGTCCCGTCGTGCCTGTAGGCAACATCATGATGTGACCATCGTGTCCATAGCAGCTTATGCTGACAGGACCCCCAACGGGTGATCGGGTTTTGTATAGCCGAATGCATCCATGTTCGTTCCGGGCAGCCTTGGTGAAAGATGCGGTCATTTACTCCGCTTGGGTGCGTACGGTGTGTCCGGGGTATATTAGCAATGAATCCATACTGTTTGTGTTCTTTTGCTGGATAGAATACGTGCAGTCTTGCCGGTCTCGCGTCTGTCGCGTCTGCCCGGCAGTGGCAGCTCTGTTCTTATGTGCGCGCACAGTTACAGTACCCGTCCTTCCTCGGTCACGCTCTGTATCGCGACCGCACACAAGGCTCTGTATCGCGCTCGCACAGCAGCGCTCAAGGTGATGACTCCAAAAGTTCGGCGGAACCCTTGCCCTGGCAGGCTCAGCTGTCTTGCCCACGGCCCTGGTGTGGTCCACCTGCCTAACCGCCGCCCCTCTCCCCCCCGCGCGCTTCCTGCGCGTACAGGGAAACTTGGTCGTACTGAAGGGGACTGCCATGATGAGTACATTGCGCGATAAGGGGGGAGGGCTGGCGAGGGCCGCACCTAGAGAGAGGAGTTACGTTACGTTGACTCTTCGCTGCTTCCCCGGCCGGCGAGGCACCTGCTGTTGCTTGAGCTGTCGAGGTTGTAGTTTTTTTGGGGGGGGGGCTCCGCGTGGTATACGCTCCTACGCATTGCGTCGGCGGCGTGGAGCGGGCGGGGTAGAGGACGACAAAGGCCTGCTGTCACGATCACGAGAGGGGAGCGAAGGAGGAGTACAACGCCCCCGTGCCGTGAATCGGGCGTGTGCTGTGTGTTGAGGGCTATTCAGGGAGCGTGGAAGATGGTGCAGGTATATCGTGTGCGGAAGCTTGTGCAGAGGAGACGCGTGCGTGCGTGTTTTCGCTGGTGCCAACAGCTGCTGCAGCTAGCTCAATTACCCCCAGGGCGGACGGCGACAAGACAATGCAACCAGCCCTCAAGGTGTGCCGCGGTTGTGCTGTCACCAACTTCGCCGGTCGTTTGGCGCCGTGTAAGGTAAGGTTTTCAGCCAGAAGAGTATATCCGCCCGCTTGTTGTGGCTGGTGAGGAGAGAGAAGAGGAGGGTGGGCGAGATCAACGCCGCCCTCCACCCCCCGGGTGTACAGTGGTCGATGGATGTATTTGTCCACGAGGGTGGAGACGATTTTGGGTAGGGAAAGTGCAGTGATGTTTTCGGCGGGGAGGGGAGGTGCTAGACGCTGGCGTTTGGTTGCCTGGTAGTGGACATGACGCATAGGAAAAAACGAGTATTTGAGGAAGGGGCTGATTGCGCTTGTTTTGCATGACGGCGCACACACACAGAGGAGAGATGGCGGATGGATTAGTGGGGGTCCAGGTCTGTGGGTAGAGTTGAGCATTTACACGTTTTGTTTTTGCTTCTCTTGTCAGAATCTTTTTAAGAGCAGTCAGTATACATGTAAACCTGGTGCTGTTCAGGCATCCCTGCTTGCAGAGGCACGGGTACTGTGAATTGGCGACACCATAGCTACGGCCGATTCGCTCTGCCCTCGCCGGTGGATCGCAAGTAGTAGTGGGATTAGGGCCTCGTTGATTTCGTACAGCGGCGGCTTTTCAACTCAACTTGCTCCCCGCCATCGAAAACAGATACGACATCCACGCGGTCGCGCATCACGTGGGCTCCTTTATTTTTGTTTTTGTTTTTCTGATCTCATGTTGACAGCTCGATTCGTGGATATTGTTCGTGCTGCTTGTTTATGTTTGGGCATGAATGCCCGCTCTTGTGTATTTTCCACATGGCCGTCGCNGGGGGGGGGGGGGGGGGGGGGGGGGGGGGGGGGGGGGGGGGGGGGGAGATTGTTTTTCCTAGATACGGGGCACGGGAGAGGGGGCGTGTAGTTTATTGTGGTACATGAATGGTGGGCACTAGCTGGCATACAAAAGAGTTCGGTAGCTGCTAACCAGATAATTTGAACATCTAAGTAAATCTGTATTTTATTCCTAAACGACGGAGCTGCTGTGATGTGGTTTTGGGAGGATGGCAATTGCACATCATGTTGCCCCGTTGTCTCTGTGTTAGAACGCCACGGTTTTTGCGTTTGTTTACGGCGTGAGGGTATGGACCAGCCGTGGGAAACATTTCTCAAACCCAAAAACATTACCCCAAGCGTCGTCGTTTGGGCCGGCCGAAGAACCACGGGCCAACAAAGCGGGGGAGTGCGTGCGTGATGGGCTCAAAGACCAAAATATCTCCTCTCCGTGTCTGTCCGTGTCCGGATTCATCCTACACAAAACGGATAACGTAGTGGACTCGCTACCGTTCCTTGACTTGAGACCCTCTTCGCTCTTGTTTTGGGCAGCCCTCGCTTGCTCTCCGTTAGAAAACCAACAGACTAAAAGCTCCAGTCTCCCCACCTATATTAATTTTTGTCGCAGACCCTTTTACGCCGATTCCGCCACCCTTGCCCGACCGTGTCTCAGAAAACCGATTTGGACTTACGTAAAGCGCACGTCTCGCCACATCTCGACTATGCCTCGGTAGTACATCAGAAATCATGGTCCCTCGACAAGTTCCATCGATTTTCGCACCCTGTAGCGTATGCCACAAGTGGGCGGCCATGTGCGACCATGCGCGCTGTTTTTGTCTCGTCTTGCCCCGTGTCGCCGTGTGCCTGTTTTTCATCGCTTTTTTGATCTTACGAACGAATTCGGAAAAATCGAATCTCAGGGTCCGCTTGGCAGCTAACAACAGACCGGTCTCGATCTACGGCGTACGTCGAGCGATATCTTGAGAAAGCATTTTGCAGGGTATCGCGCGTCGTGGACCCTCGCCGACTTCGATTACCCTCCGCGCGCAGTAGCATACAACACAACGGTGCGACATTGCGTTCCTCTGGTACGCCGTCTTTCCGTCTACATCATTTTTTTTTCTGACTAGAACTCAACAAAATGTATCTCTTCCACAGATGTAAAAGAGTCTAGAATATTTTGCTTTCCGGGCCTGTTCCTCCAACCCACATGACCAACCACTTGCTACTACGCCCAGCCAGTCCCCCGGCCACGACTGGCAACACCCCCACTGTTGTTCCTAAACATAATCGGCGTATGCAACTTTGTACTCGTACGCTCCGCGATGGGCGTCATGTTTCCCACGTTGACAAGAGTAGCTTTTTACACGTTTCCAAACCGTTGTCGGGTGAAGGACATGCTCTTCCACACGCGTCTTTCTGCGCCTTTATAGAGGCCCAAGACAGAGGAACGACACAGACTATGGTGGAGTTTGGTGGCTTCCGCCATCAAACGGCCATAGTCTGTGTGATGGGCACATGATACAAAAGACTCCGGTGTAGGCGAGACACTTCTGCACTCCCGTTGTAGACTGGGCAACTTAATAAAAATATAGTGCTTACATGTATTGTTCCCTAAGAGCGGCTCGTTGTACAAAATTCAAGGCTTCACCAGCACGCCAGGTGCGCCAAGACACGAGCCATACCGATATCCACAAAATTCAATCGCAATTAACATTCTGGTGCTAGAATTCTCCGTGAGTCAGAAACAGTAGAAAAAACAAACCTTCTCCGTCTACTACGCCAGAAGACGGGCATACAACATTCTCACCAACACCTCCAGTTGCGAAAACGGAACAGCATCCGATCATCAAAAAAAACATGACCGAGGCATTTTATGGAAGAGCAGGCATAAACACGTCTTGCTTGCACTGAAGGACACGACCAACCAAACCACGATACCTCGATTAAAGCATGTCCTCTTCCTCCGATGTCTGCGAACGCTAACTACATGCCGGGGAACCGGGCCCATTGGCGACCCCACAAAAGCTTTCCAACGTTCCATGTCGATTTACCCCTATCACGATATACATGTACGCCCCTCTCGAAGCGGCCGGAATAGAAAATTCAGTTGGTGGCCAGGATGAAGACACCTGCAAGCTTGCTTCGTTGATGGTCCAAAAAAACGCCGACCAAATGCCTGAAAAACAAACTCTGGAACACAGGAGCAAATCGTGCTGAGTCAATACCCAACCTTGTGTGATGTTCAGCGAATTTAATTGCGTGATTGCCTCAAGCGCGCCCCCCCGTCGTGCACGCTATCCACGCCTGAGCATGCACGCCCTCTGTCCTGTCTGCGCCGGAGGCAGAGCTCCTGCAACGACGCGGGCCACGCCACGCAGTTTACGGGCTGATCGAAGCAACACCCCAACGATAGCTGCTGCAGGCTGGCGGGCCACACGGCTGATTCTATGGGTTGGTTGAAGTTGTACCCAAACGAAATATGCTGCAGACCACCCGGCCATACGGCTGATTCGATCGGCTGGTTGAAACTGTACCCAAACGATAGCTGCCGGAGGGATTCCGGCCACTTGACTTGCTCAATAGGTTGGTTGAAGCTGTACCCGAACGAAATCTTTCGGAGACCGGCTGGCCACACGGCTGATTCGATGGGTTGGTTGAAGTTGGTGCCGAAGGCGAGTTTCCTCAATGAAGCTGGCCACTTCACCAAAACGATCGGGTTGTTGTAGTGGCAAGCTAGCGTAAGCTCTTCTAGCTCCACCGGCAATTCTGCCCCCTCCAAGTCGCAGTTGAAGCGTGAACCCCTCTCAAATATGATGCTACGCGGTCCTTTGGCAGGCCAGGTCGTGTTCATAGCCTGGTTGAAGGCTTCTCCTAGCGACAGCTGCTGCAGCGATTCCGGCCACACAGCTCCGGCGATGGGCTGGTTAAACGCAGACCCCAAGGTAAGTTGCTTCAAGGATGTCGGCCACGTGATTCCTTCTATTCTCTGATTGAACCAAGCTCCGAACCTGTGAATACGTGGAGTACACATCCCATGAAGGCTCATCGCAAATCTCGACACACAACTGTGGAAGGATATTCTGCATAGCGACCCAGGCCTATGCACTTTTGGCTGGCCATACAAGCTTCTGTGCGGTAGCACAGGATCCTGGCGCGCCTAAGCTGGGGGCACAAGAGCGAGAAACTCTTGGAGAGGCTTTCACACAACGCAAGCGTCAAAAAGGACAGCCAACCGTTGGCGGTCCCACTCACTTGAGGATCTGCAGCAATGGAGGCCACTGAACCCGGCCGATAGGCTGGTTGAAGTGCTTGTCGAACACCAGCTGATTTTGACGGGTCAAGGCAGAAGGAAACGAGAACACGTTCGAGTGATCAAGGGCACAGGAGGAGGACAAAGCCCTTGTAGCGGTGTTATCGGCAGGGGTGTTCGGGATCGCGGTCGTGGCGTCAGCCGAAGAAGCAAGGGCGATGGTTTTCGTCCCCATTCCCCACGCCGTCTGGTCGTTGCCAACCTGAGAAGGGGGTGGGGGGCGTGGCGGCCTTTCTGCGCTCCACCGCCCCCCTTCGATAAGGAGGGAATGGTGTGACATGTGTGCGGCGCCTTGCCCTCTGCACGACAAACATCTCTTACCCTCTTGACTTTCGGTGGCCAAACGACGGCATCTAGCCTCTCGTTGAACATCCTGCCCCACTCAAGGTTTTCCAGCTCAGAGAGTACCTCTTGCGCCTGGCCGAGCTCCCTGGCGTTGATAAAAAAACACACACAAGGAAAACAGGGTACGTATTTTGGTAGCGTCGATCCGCGCGGCAATCGGCCGAGGTTAGGGTACCGCGCGTGCGCAACGCTATCAGCGCAGCCGTTGCTTCGGCTCGGAAGGCGCCAACCAACAGCGGCGCTGCTCACCGGATGGTCTTTTCCCACGTAACCGAGGTCAACCGTCTCGGCGGGAGGCGAGGAGAGCCGTCCAGGCTCCCGCTCCGGCGCCTCTGGCCCCGGGTTATCCTCCTGGTAGACAGCGGGCACCACAGCCTACGGGGCGTTCCGCGAGCGATCCTCGCGTGGCATCCCGCCACCGTTCGGCAGGTCTGGCTCAGCCAGACTGACACGAGCTGCAGCTCTTGCGTGGTCGCGATGAAGCGCCGCCGGTCCGGGTGCGGGGCGCCGCGGCGGTCGACGCTGAGGTCGTGCTGGAGCACGACGTGCAGGGCGGCGGCCGCTAGGCTTGTGCCTTGAGCAGGGAGGGGGCCGGTCTCGCCGTCGAGGGGGGCTGCAGGGGAAGAGGAGTCCTGGCCTGGGGTTCACACAGAGTGAGAAGATTCAAGCGAGTGGCTGAACTTCGGGTAGAGCATAGGCGGGGTTCTACACATGCTGGGATGGGGGCAAGAGATAGGAAACGGATTGAACACTCTGCGCATGACCTACTCGATGGAATATACAGCCGGGGTTCGCGAAGATGGTCATGTAGTGGCCATGTGCAGAAGCAACCAAGATAAGCTGCACTCACTTAGGTACGACTCGTACTGTCAGTAGTTGGATTCCTCGATGCGTACCCGTGGCAGCAGTCATGGGGATGTTGTTTGCACCTGGGTGTGAGCGAAGTTCTGGTGAATCCGCGAACCTCTTCGAGACTCTACGTGATGCGTCGCAGGTTACCTCGACTCAAAATGTTGAAAAAATCACACCTTTAACATCAGCGGGGCCTAGAGAGAGGGCCTGGAACGCCTGTTGTTCATGCTGTCCGGCACACGGTGTGACCTCGTCGACAAGTCCAGGCGACCCCCTCTCCACCATAGCCTGGCGGCAAGAACGGGAATCACGGAAAACGGTTCGGAACGGGATTATGTGTCATGGGGCTGACGCGATCAACGTCATCAGTCGTGGTGCGCCGCCAATGGACAAAAGACTTGGAGCCAGCTAGATCCTATCCGCTTGTCCTGCTATTGGGAGATTTCTTAGAGTTTTCCACATGCCCTTGCACCGCTGCACAAGGACATCGCCTGCCTACACGGTGATCTATCTGGTAACAGGCACGTTACAGATGGGACATCAGCTACTGCACGTAGAATCGCCCGTGGTACTTGTGTTCTCGCGCGACGCAATCCCGTAGAATAATTATTGAAAAAAAATCGAATCGTCTGCTGTCCAGGATGACTCCCACAGCAGTTCCGTTGAACCCCTTATTGTGCTTGTTCTTAGGGGTCGCGCAGTTTGCTCTGGAGTGAATGCGCACGAAGTGTGATAGCCCTATCCTGGAGGGGGGTGGAGGGGCGTTCTGTTGGTTATGGCAGGGCCTACCCTCTTCCCACGTTTTTCAGACATGCCGTACGGTGCACAATCTAGTCCCGAATCGCAATAACAAACAATGCGAGTACGATCAACTTCTGAACACGTTGAGCACAGCGAGAAGACTTGGATAGGGCAACCGTCTCATTCCAAATAGGCCACAAGTTGCCGCACCAGACTCTTAAAAGTAGTCTACTTCCAACCCAATATCGTCCCTCTTTAACAAGCAATACAATGCACTCCGACTATAAGGTATCATACCCCATGGGCCGATTTTCAAAGCTTATTTACTCCACAGCACAAGTAGTGGTGGTGCCAACAACGGAGGCGTTGGAACCGTCTCGTCGAGAGCTGTCCGAAAACGTATCGTGTGCTTTGAACGCTAAACATTATCTTCGTCATGGAGCAATGGAGCTTGGCACATCGGTCCACGAGGTGGGTGTGATGTCTCACGTCACCTTCGGTACTGCTGTACCATTGTCAGGAGAACGCGAAAGTACAATACATGCCGCACATAGATAAGAAATACGAACATACAAGACAGGGGCTTGTGCTCCTCCTTTGGACTCCGTCCGCCTTATTGATTTCACCACGGAACAGCAGCATCTCACTATGCGTCATGTGCCAAATCTTCCCACACACTTGGGCCCATCAGTGCACACATGTCCATCAATCACAAGAACACAAACTACAGGCGTTGCTGTTCGATGATGTCCCCATTTCTTCCATACATGTAGTGCATGTACAGCAGTATAAAGTACTGCTTGTAGTCAAGATACCAAATAGATGTCGTGGCCTGCATGCAGCTCATTGGCCGCGTAACGTCGCCACGTGCCTGTACGTCCTTGTACGTTCTTGTTTTTTCTTTTTTCATGTATATATGTATATCCCATGCGGGGGGAACACATAGGATGCGGTGCTTCTACAACGCTGTCTCTGTTGTTCGCTGCACCTCGCTTGTAACACCAATGACTGGTTTGGAACGGTTTTGGCGAGTGCTCAAGTTTTGCCCTCTGGGATGTGTAGCGGAGGATTCTGTCAGCGGCGCCATCACTTTCACATAACTCCGACGACACCGCCGCGTCACGAATATGATATCCTTTCCAAACAAACACGAATCCCACTCTCGTTGAAAATAATACGCGTCGTGTCCCACAGGGGCGTTGCGCAAGAGGTGTCCCCTTTGCTGGAAGGAGCAGAGCCCAGCAGCTACGTAGAGTGTCATGGGTCATTGCACCCGCCCGCCGTGGGCACTCTAATGTACATAACGGACAGCGGTGTAGACCATTTGTTCGCCGTCTACTGCTGCTTACCATAATGAACCCTGTGCGTGTTCACCCAGTCATGGCTCACAGTGCACTCTGAATTCTCAACCATTTCCGAGAGGGCACCCACGTACCCCTTTCGCATTTCCTGCAGTCTGGAGGGGCAACCAAGCACTCCCAGGTTGTGGGCGCAGCTGCGAGGTTGGGCAGACTCTGCAAGCTCTTTGTAAGGCTTCACGCGAAATTGTAGCTCACCTGGAGCGCGCGCCTAGAAGACAAAATGCAACCAGCAACGCTAGTGCCTCATGTGAAGCGTGGCGGCACGGAACCCAGGAGCACCAAGGTGATCTTGTTCCCTGTGCACCCCCTCGGAGAAGCAGAGCCCCTCTACTGCTGTACTGCTGCTGTGGTCTGTAGTGCAACTCGTGACGCCACAGGGGGGTTCGCGAAATCGAACTGGTTCTGAAACGCCTCCAACAATGATATTTCTGAAAAAAATATTTGTGGGCGAATCTCATCAAAGCAGCCAACTCGGGGTGGAAGGCGTAGGCTGGCCGTTGGGGTGGGTGGGTAGGGCGCTCCTACACTGCATCTTGTGCGAATACCTGTGCTCGAAGGTGGTGATGACCAAGTAAATAGTGCAATATGGGGACGGGGGCTCCACAGCAGTTCCTATTCTGCATGGACTGTAGAAAAGTCCAGAACATGTAGATATGTAGTGCACATACAATCTTCCCAGTGGGCAAAATCATGTGTCCTTGTAGGAACAGCTGGCATCACATATTCAGTGTAGGCCTAATGTAGGCCTAACAAATAGACTCAATAATAAGCCCAGTTCCAGCAGATTTTCCCCCCGCTCACTGAAAAGACTTCATCCCATCCCCTTCGACTGCTGTGGTTACATCTCGAACGGGTAGTCTTTAATGTAGTCTATACCAACGGGTATTTTCCTCTTGCAGCAAAAAAGGTAGCTCCCCGGGACCTTGACATCGTTCTATCCGGAGTTTTGGGTGCAAAAACCAAGTCCCCCGTCAGGGCACAAACCAGAATACATCTCGGAAAAGGAAATGTACGAATGCGAACAACTCAAAATGGAGTAGAAGCCCCCGGCGGGTGCATTCTACGTCGACCAGTTCAATATACCCGCCACAAAAGAACGCATATATTCATCGCTCGAATGGAGACAACGGCAACCATAAGGAAAAATATATCCCAGCGTTCAATAAACTTCGGTACATCCATCAACAACGCGATGAACTGCGGGTCACGACCAAACTGGAAAAAAGAACAGGCAGCGATGCCCGCAACCAACCGTCGATCGGACCAGCGAGAGCGCAGCGTTCGCCATCGAAGACTTACTGTCCATAAACATAATTCGCTTGATGCAAGTAGCAAGTAACGCGGATACTTTTGGAATCGGCACCTCTATCGACAGTAAGGACAAGCTTTCCCTCTGCGGTCCACAGCCAACTATCGTTGCGTCACAGCTGCTGCCCAAACAATGGATCCAAGCACAGCAGTGTCGGGAGTTTACACGCATGGCGTGGGTGGAAAAGGCATACACAAGAAGCACGAGATAAGTTAATATGCACAGCAGTATCTCGAAGGAATATACGCCGACGGCTCAGCCGCGCTTCCGCTGCTTCCATTGGAAGCCAGACGACGTACAACCCACCACGCAGAATCAATTATATGTACAAAATTTGAGGCCCTTGGGGCATACTTCGAAACAGCAGGTTCGGGCAACTACCTCTTGGCCCCGCGCTGCACCTGATACGCCGTGTGCCCACTGCGGCATACGCGAGCACCCCCCGGCAAAACAACCCCGGTGAGATCGAACGCACGACCCACCGTGAGGGTCTTGAGTGAAGCCGGCCACGCAAGCCCCTTCAGGGGCTGCCGAGAGAACACTCCGAGCTCGAACTCTTCAAGACTCGGCGGGAGCCTGACGCTCTCCACCGGTTGGTTGAAGCGGTAGCCGAGAGCAAGGGTCTTCAGGTTCGGCGGCCAAGAAGCCAACAGCGGCTGGTTAAACGCCCATCCGAGTCGGAGGCTCTCGAGCCGTTCGGGAAGACGGGCGGAGACTAGCGGGAGATCAAAGAGGCCTCCAACAGTCAGGCTCCTGAGCAGTGACGGCAACTTCACCCCATCCAGGGGTCGGTTGTACACCCCAGCAATGGTAAGGACCTCAAGGCTCTTCGGCAACGTTACTCCAACCAGGCTCTGATCGAAATTCCACCCCAGCGTGAGCTCCCGAAGGCCTGTCGCCTTCTCGCCGATGTTATCGATCGGGTGGTTGAAATGGTAGCCGAAGGTTAGCTCTTGCAGCGATTCTGGCCACTCTACTTCGTTGATCGGCTGGTCGAAGCGCCCTTCAAGCGCCAGCTGTTCGAGCCGAACCGGCCACGCCATGTCGCGAATCTCAAACGACGGTTTTATTGCTAGTCGTCGGAGGTTGGCCGGCCAGACGATGCCGCCCACGCTGACGCTGACGCTCTCCCCAAACCTAACCTCGATTAGCCAATGGAGTGCCCCCGCATTGTCCGGGGTGAAAAAAAGCTCAGCCGGAGAAGACGTCTCCCACGATACCTGCGATAACCAAGCACAACATGAAGATGCATGCAAGGTCACGTTCCACCTATGTAGGCGACACTAGTTCTCAGGCAGGAGGTTTTGCGGCCCACTGACAGCAATAGCGTTTAATGCGTTTTTCACGCTGGAGGCATGATGCATGAACAAGGCCAACTCGTTCGCCGTATTCGAGGCCATGCTCAACGCGATGGCGAACTAAGCGGGGTGCTCTGGAAACGTCTGCTGCCCATGATACCTTGGATATTTTCATCGACGGCACACGACCGGTGGTGCCCATCGCCGACCTCTTCGAGCAGGGTGGAGCCGTCCGCCGGGTTCTTGAGGCCCTTGAACCGGACGGACGAGCATTACGAGCGCGTGGACGTGCACCGGGCGGAGGTTCTCGTCGGTTTGTGTAACTACCGGGCTTTTCTCCCCTAGGCTCCCACACGCCCCGGGGCGTGCGGTCGTCAACCCGGAGTTGGAACGATGCCGTCTCTCGGCACAGCCGACACGTCTGCAAGGAAGCTGCGCTGAGGTTCAAGGAAGACTCCAGCCGTTTCGAGGCGGTTAGGCGGTGGCTTTGTTCGTTGAGAAGGTAAATGCGGAGAGCCGCTAGGCACAGCGTACTCTGCGGGGTGCCTGATGACGAAGAAGGGGAGGGAGTGGGATAACTCGACGGATCCCTGGTGTCTTCTTGTGCAACGATGGAGACGCCTGCAGAGCCATCACGCGAGAAGCACGGGTAAATGAGGCGTGAGCGCCTCTCAGACGAGATTCAAGGCGAGGCAAACGTTGACGATACACTTCGTGCCAACGCACACAGCAGAAGACGAAATTCACGTATGGTTAAATTTTTCGATTACGTTCACGGGAAGGATTTCGGGCCGCCGATACGTCTGAATTTCTCGTTTAGGCCTCACCGATGGAAGCATTATTCGCTATCCGACTGCCGAAGTTGACGAAGGCATCGTGCGCGCATCCCTCGTGGTCTGTGTCGCCGGGTACCACCATTTTGTCGTAGCGCTAGCCTGCCGGAGCGGTCGTTGCACCCGGCGGTGTTTCGTTTGGCACCGTAACTTGGTTCTGGGTAGGTGGAGCTCGACCGCGCTGAAATTATACGAACAGGATGGCAGCATTCACAAAGGTCGTGTCTTGTCAAGTTTTGCGGTACAAGTACTAGAAAGGGCGGGGTACTGAGCCGCGGGGTAGCCGACTCAATACCTTGCAATAGTCAATGTGCGATGCTTTTGCGGTGGCGAGCGCATCCGATCGTTGAGTTTGAATCCGAGTCATCATCCACAACAACAAAAAAAAAAGGAGGCACTCTCCCCTCTGCAACGAACGGACGGCCGTTGGGATTCGTGCGCATACAATAGCAGCATACCGTAAATGACACAAGATACCACACCCTGGACCAACTTCCAAAGCTCGGTTGCCCCACAGCACAAAGAGTGGCGATGCCGAAAATGGTGGTGTGGGAACCGTTTCGTCGAGAGATTTCCGACAATGTATCGCAGGCTTTTTGCATCCTCTTCGTCGTGGAATATTCTATGGTCCGTTCGGGCAAATATTCACAATATTTTCCCCTGCACAAAGGTGCACTTTTCTCGGGGTGGGGGTACTTATTCCGAAATCTGAAAAATACCGCTTAGATCGACGTTTCAAGGCGCATCTTCGTACGGAGATTTTTTTTGTTTTTCGTCCTTCGCTCGATATGTTCAGATATTCAAGAAATCTTGCTTACTTTCTGGAGGGCGGTGTTTTTTGCAGACACAAAATCTGAGACCGGATTTGGACAGCTCTCGTGATTTGCCACCGATGATTTTTTTCCGATTTCCAATTTGACAAAAAATAACGGAGTTATGGGCAAAAAACCGGATATTGGAGGGTATTTTGCTTAGTTTCTTGGGGACAATCCAACCGTACGATTCAAAAATAAAGTGCTGTAATCGATTCCTCTCGTGATTTCCCACCGATGATTTTTTTCCGATTTCAAAAAAAACTTGGGTTTCGGAGATGTTTCGGGTGGTTTCACACGCCCTCGGGGAATTTTTTCCCGCCACACACACACCAGAGGACACACACACACACACCCTTTACGCACGCAACGAAAGACGCACACGCGCTCCAGGCACATGGGTCGCCCAAAGGGTAAGCGCAAGCTGCCAAGGAACGCCGACGGCACGATTCGGAAGGCCCCTTCGCCCCCTGCGGACCCTGCTGTAGGCAACGACTCTCCTCCCTCTTCCGACCATGAAGGCGCCAATATTTCTCCCATGCACACCAACGACCACGACGACGACTGGCCCCACCGCCGTTCTCATCGGCCTGCCGAAAGGAGGAAAGCAGCTGCTCATGGAGATGGGGCTGTGGGAAGGCGAGCCAACCCTACGCGTTCACGAGTGCAGCGCGTGCAGGGCGGAAAAGGCGGCAACAAGGCAAGCCATTACCGCCTTCAACCGCGGTGGAGAGGGGCGGCAGCAGGTGGTGGACAACACGGGGCAGGGAGAGGAGGACGGCGGAGAGGACGGGGACTCGGGTGGGAGCGGGGCAGCTGGTGAAGCAGGCAAGAGGCGTCGCTGCTGCGTCGTGCGCGTTCTGTCTGAGCTCAAGGCGTTCAGGGAGGAGCTCAACATGGTTGAGAAGCTCTTCAAGGCACACGGGCACCTGTGCATCTTCTTGCCGAAGTACCACCCAGAGCTCAACGCAATCGAGCGATACTGGGGGTACATCAAGCACCTCCTCCGCCTCCACTGCGAGTATTCCCTTCGCCACATGCTCCAGGTCTTGCCCGGCGCGTTGAGCGGCGTACCCGCACGGTTTATCCGCGCATGGAGCAGGGTGACGTGGCTGTACATCGAAGCCTACGACGAGGGCCTGGAGGACTACCTCGAGTACCGCGATCTCAAGGAGTGGGGGAAGCACCGAGAAGCCACCGCCAGGGGAGATGCCGTGATTCAGGCGAGGGGGGCGGGGAAGACGGCGGAGCAGAAGAAGGCAGCCGAGGCGAAGGCGCTTGCGGCTGCGCAGGAAGTGCGCAAGAAGTCGATGGCAGCGACCAGGGAAGCCTTCAACACGTGGACGAGCAAGAGAGCCTCCCGGAAGGAGCAGCTACGGCTGTGGATTTTGCGCAACACGATGAATTTTTTGAGGAAATGGTTGGGCGGGCACGCTCAGGCGTGAGTGGGTAGGGTACGTATCTATATGTCGCGGTGTGTTGTAGTGTTGGTTTCTCGCGTTTAGGCGCGGTAGAGGCGTTCGTCATGGTCACCAACTCAACGCTATAGCTGTCTCTCTTGGTATCGGACTTGCTTAGAGAGAACGGATGTGATTGCTGCATGCTTTGTTTGCAGCACCTTCACCAGCCAGGGGTTGAGTAGAAAGTAAACGGCGGTATTGTATGTATGTATGTACATATGTAACGTGTAAATAATGTAAATATGGATTGGCAACGGTTTAACTGATGTTCTGAAGGCATATACGTGTAGAAGGGAGGGGTTGAGGGGGGGTCGTGGTGTACTTTGGGGGCTCCGTGGGGTCATGAGGGGGTGGGGGGTGGGGGCTCCGTGGGTCATTTTGGCCAAAAATGTCGCATTTCACCCAATCACCAAAAACTCATCGGATATCGACGAAGCTCGACGCCGCGGTCACGCCCAAAGTTGTTTCACTTTCCAAATCGTTTTTTTTCGAAAGATATGGCGAAAAACAAGATTGTGAATATTTGCCCGAACGGACCATATGGAGCATAAAAACAGGGGGTGTGTTATCTTATATCACCGACGGTAGACCTGTGTACCATACGTGCTTTCCATATCGATGTGGTCTTTCGTTGATATCTCTGCACAGAGGGTCGCATCAGAACTTGGAAAGCTATTCCCCGCGACCTGTACTTAGGCCACGTCGTGTGTGGTGGCTGATAGATGCGACGGGGTCATAGGACCCACGGAAATTGGAGGCGGCGAGAGGCGGCACAGCAGTGCATGCATGCGAGATAAAGCATCCCGCCAGAAAAGAAGGCTCTTCTTCTTGAGCATTTTGTTCTCAAAGCACAGCGTATTGTTTCAAGGTTACCCCTCCCCGCACACCGAAGCAACAGCAATAACAAAGGTATCCGCCACGAGCTGTGTCCATGCTCCGTCTTGTATGGCGATTGACACAGACCAGGAGGATCTAGGACTCTCAGAATGTGCGATAGTAGAGTGTGTGACAGCCCGAAAAAAAACGCCGCGTCTGCTGAGATCAGTTCGTATTTTTTATTCCGAGGCCAAGGTTGGGATTTTACTGATGATCCCTCCTCCCACACCAAGCAACAGCAATGACAATGGCATCCGCCACTACTATAGCTCTGTGTATGGCCCCCTTTCCCCCGCCAGTGCTGTCTTGGCAATCCCGGCATTGCTACGTGTTTCGCTGAGTACTTCTTCTGTTTCTCCTGGTGTGAACCAAGCAACCGCGTTTGCGTGTCTGGGTGGGAGATCTACGATGCCTTGGCTTACACTTCCTCTACAACTCCGCGGGGATCGGGGTGAGAATCTCCTATGGTTTTTGAATGCCGGCGAAGCACGGCTATCTGCTGTTGGAACACGACCAAACCGGTGTGGTGAAGAGTACCCTATTTTTCTTGTTCCTCACAAGCCAGCAGATCGTCAATAGGCGCTCTATAGACCTCGTGCTGATCGATCAATATGGAAAATTCAGGCGGCCGTTGATTGAAACTTGGGCCCCTGACACATAGATAGAGCCTATCCCTCCTCGGACGGAGGGAAAAGAATCGTCACGCTTCGCACTCCACGGCTCATTATGATGAAGAACATGCTAGGTAAGTACTCTGGGATCGTTCCGCTGAGCATGGAGTCCCAACTCCGCCGCCGACCCCGTGAAGCAACCGCTTCACTTTGGGCTTCTTGCAGATCGACCAGAGCCAAGGTGAGCACTATCGGCACAGCCAGCCCATCTGGTTCGATTGAGTTTCACGAAGATATTACCGAAAAAAACCTCCTGGCCAGAGCTCACGCCTCGTTTTCGTTATCCAAATAGACCAAGAACAGGTGTCGGCTTCAGTACAGGCTTCAAAAAGCACACCGGTACGTTTTTTCTATTTCCGGCCTTTTTCTTGGCGTCGGGAATTGCACAAGGCACCCGCCCGAACAGATCAGGTAGGTATCGTGTCCACGACAGCAGTACGTCATTAGTGCTCGACATAAAGAAGAAATGAGAAACCGATGAGTGGCGTCGGGTCAAACGCCTGACCCCGGCAACGCGGTTTAGTTTAGTTGATGATGTACTGAGTGTTTCCAACCCCGGCTGAACGAGACACACGAGTACTCTTGGAATTTCCGACCGCTGCATATTCAGCAGGACTGCAAGCACACGTATTGACGACACATTTTCAACTATCCGGACTCCCGCTGAACAGCACGGAGTGTTTCCTGCTTGGAGGATCCAGCCTCAACCACCGCTGTCGAACACAGATCGGCGGAAAAATCTGCCTGACCCTCGGTGAAACAAAATATAGTTGGGAGTCCTCCATGTTTGTACAGCAATTAATTCTTCGCACGAAACTCCAAAACTACAGCAGAAGCAGTATTGTGTGCATGGGATACCTGTAAACCTCGTAGTTTGAACGGAAGAAATTATCTCCGACAACCAAAGGGACTTTTGCAGATACGCGTTTAGAACGGACCCGGCTTTTCGCAGATGAGGTGCACCGTCGATCCCCTGAAATGTCCATGCGGGCGCTACTGCAGTAACTGGGCTTCAAGCACGACGGTGACTCTATTTTTCGTCGCGTGTTACCCGACGCCCTCGCACACCTCCGGAACACCGTTATTCAACTATTGTTTCAGCACACCACTAGACACTCGGCGGCAGTTGCTTCTGGTGATGGCGGCCACGCTGTTGTTTGACTTGATCGGGAATACAAGGCTCGTTATCACGGTCGTCTGATGCTGTAATTCTTCCCAATCGGAACGCAGGCAAGAACCATATTAATATTGGCCCGTTTCGCTGGAAGTGTTGCCTGACCCTTGCCGTCACCATCGCCAACGTAGCGTGAGTCCTTGCACGATGCGATTTGGAGGTGCTCAGGGGCTTACTACCATGGGCAGCCATTGAATACAACGCGTGTCTTTCTGTACAATACCCCGTCGACATCGGCTTACAACGTACCTGCCAGGTTGATGAACGTGCTTGCTGTACAATTTGAGGAAAATTGCCGCTGAAGTACGTACCGAGGAGGCCGGGGGGGCGGCTAGCATGCAGCCTGCAATGTAACGAGGTCTCGTGCTGGTCCTGAAGCTGATTGATAGGGCTGGTGCTAGATCAATGGCTTGGAGATACCTTTTTACTGCCGCATCCGCTCGCCCATCCGACCTACTGCTTCAGCTGCTATGCAGTGTATGCATATCAGGTACCTGCACAAAATCCTGCCTGCTCAGTAAACGGAACACAAAAGGGGTTCGCGAGGAGAACCAAAAGAAACCGTCGCTTTCTTTTTTTCGATTCGACGAAGTCACGTTTTCACCTCTTGCTACGGGTACGTCTCCGTCAGTTGTTGAGAACTCTGGAAGATTTGACTGCCTTCATCGGCTAAGGCAAGGTTGAGCGACGCCCCCACTGATCCACGGAGGTGCTGCAGATCGATCCGGCTTGCTGGGCAGGCCACGCTAGACGGGAAAAGTGCGCGGGAGGTAAGCCCACCCCTGTTTGTCCGCAAGTCTACAACATCTTCAGTCATGAGCGCCTACGTGCGAGGAGAACCACTGCCCGTTGTATACCTACATCGTCGGGGGGGGGGGG
>CACKRE030000416.1:78978-91106 GCA_902602495.3 Ectocarpus sp. CCAP 1310/34 | reverse complement strand
TCTCTCTCTCTCTCTCTCTCTCTCTCTCTCTCTCTCTATCTCTCTATCTCTCTCTCGCGCGCGCTCTCTCGCTCTCTGGCTATTGGCTCTTTCTCGCTGTATGTGCCTTTGTTATATAGTACGACCGCGCCTAACAGCTGACCAATGAAATTCGCCGGTCTCAGTGCACCTAGAAACGGTGCATCTTGTGTGGGTGGGTGTGCATGTCCCTGTTGGATTTGCATCGACCGTGCTATTCGACTTACCAATGAAATTACGCTAGCTTTCGAATTGCACGGACGCGAACGTGCTTTCTAGTGAAAGGGTTGTAGCAATCGTTTTTGTTGTTGTTGTTGTTGTTGTGATGGTCTGACGGCGTTGGCATTTGTGCCGCTGGCCCCAAATCCCGTGTGCTTTCGCGTGTCGTTCCTGATGTGCCGTAGTTTGCTCGAAATCAGCCTCCCCCCTAACATGGCTTGGCATAGAAATTGACGTCCACCTGGAGTGTTCGCTCAATCTTGTCTCTCTCTCTGCAGCCGTTGTTGTTGGATTGTTTGTAACGGCGTTGGTCCTTCGTGACGTCGCCCCCAGATCTCCGAGGCCTGCTTCAAGGGAAAGCGCACGTCCAAGCAGTGCCGCGCCCGTTTCATGAACCATCTTGACCCTGGCCTCCGGCACCTCCCCTGGACCTTCGCGGAAAACGCCGCTCTCAAGGTAATTTCGGCTTCGTTACTGCTGTTTCTTCTGTGTTTGCTGCTGCTGCTGCTGCCGTTGTTGTTGTTAATGTTGTCGTTGAAATTGCGAGGGAGGGGACGAAGTGGTTCGCCTCGATTGGCACGAGGTCTCCCAAGGCGTCCCTGCCAGTCGATCACGTTTGTTGGGGCGAGACGGTGCTCCTCTGCAAGTCCTACAGCTGTTAGTCTTGTCTGTTGACTCTCGTTCCTCTGATGGGGGTAAAGTACACCCCCCTCCCGGAAGTGTTTCGCGTTTTGGGTTACTTCAGCTGTGCGCCCTCCGTTCCTCTTTCTTGCAATTGTGCCCGTATGTTGATGCAGAAAGCGGCAAACGCTTACAACGGACGGCAGATCAAGTGGGCCAGCATCGTCAAGGATGTGCCGGAGCTTATTGGTGAGGGGCAGCGACTCGCTCTTGGTTGATTGTTTGTGCTGTAGGTGATGCTGTTGTGGCTGTCGTCTTCATGTCGGCTGTCCTGATCTTGGCGCCTGTCTCCCGGGTGAACGAGACTAAATGGTTATTTTGCCGTTCGTGCAGGGCCCGTCGTGGGATTGCTGCTGCTGCTGCTGCTGCTGCTGCTGTTTTGCTGTTTTGTCTTTCGTTCTTTCCGCTTCAATAACACAGGATCATTTCGCGACGTTTTTTTGTTTTCATTTATCGCCTCGCATGTGCAGGATTTTGATGCTTTTTTGTGCCCGGCCACATCCTACCTCTTTTTTGTGAACCTGTCGCCGGCGCACGAATTTCTGCATGTTTTCTTT
The DNA here is from genome assembly GCA_902602495.3 of Ectocarpus sp. CCAP 1310/34. Classification (NCBI taxonomy): domain Eukaryota; class Phaeophyceae; order Ectocarpales; family Ectocarpaceae; genus Ectocarpus; species Ectocarpus sp. CCAP 1310/34. The sequence continues at coordinate 89,631 of CACKRE030000416.1, read as the reverse complement.
GTTATTTTCCAGCTCTCAAAAAAATCGAGGCAAATCCGCAGGGGGGTTGCGGAACGCGACCGTCCCTTGGCACATATGTAGTCTGCCGTCCCAAAAGGATGCTTCCAAGGCCCTCAGCATGGTCAAACCAACCAACCCCGAAATAATCTTGCTCAGCTTGGTGGCGGTGGTGATTAGGAATCTTGCTGTACATGCGTGCCGCGTGTTGGGCACAGAGTGATGTGCGACATGCTCGTTTTCGTCGAGCTGATCTGCATTTCGTGCGTTGTCTCCCGTTGCCCCCCCCCCCTGGCCGTGCTGCTTCTTTCGTGCACGCACGCACCGCCGCCGCCGCCGCCGCCGCCTGCAGGCCGCAGCCCAGACGCGGCCAGAAATCAACACAAGATGATGGGGCGGCCCCGCGCGGTGTTCAAGTCTTTCACGCGTGCGGTGAGGCCGACAAAGCAAGCGCAGTTTTTGCCGTCAAGCGTTGTGTAGGATAGGAGAGTCAAAAGGCTACGAGGCTTCACTGTAGCTGAACTACCGATAAGGCAGGTGCTCCCAGCGTTTTTTAAGACGTCTCAAATGATGAAATACATCCAATGTCAAGTCTCGACACGGAGCCCCCTACCCCTCCCCACGTTGCGGCAGAAACAACCAACGCGGGTGCCGATCCGGCCGGCTCGGCAGCAGCCTGTGGCCCCCGTGCGGATAGCGCCTTCCGTTAGTGCCGTTGGTGCGATGCACCCGACGGCGGCATTGTCGCCGCAGCAGCAGCAGCAGATCAACAACTTGGGCGTGATGTTGATGCAGCAGCAGCAGCAGCAGCAGCAACAACAGCAGCCGCAACTAAGTCAGCAGCAGCAGCATGGGGCGGGGGCGGCGGCAGAGGGCGACGTGCCTTCTCGGTCGTCTTCTCCGATTGTGGTGCAGCAGGAGCAGCAGCAGATGCAGCAGCAGGCCCCGCTTCTCCCGGCAGCCTCTTCTTCTGCCAACGCCTCCCCCTCTTCCGCCGCCGCCGCCGCCGCCTCCACCGCTGCGGCTGCCTCTGCCGCTGCCGAGGCCTCTCTGCAGAGGCAGCTTGAGGTAAGCCAGGCTAGAATAACACCGCAGTCGGCAGTCCACGAGTCACTTGCTTCCTTGCACGTGTTATTTGTTGCGGTTGTTGTTGTTGTTGTTGTTGTTGTTGTTGTTCGCAACGTATATGTATGAACACACTCCTGTGCTCCATATCCACATGAACACACATTCGTGATGGCCGAGCTAGATCATCAGCAGATGGTCGGGATGCTCCACTCACAAAAATCTGTGTGACCCCAGCCCGAATGATCTCGGCGTGTGATAGACGCAACAGCGTAGAATCTCGGTGGCGGTCTTTGTCGCTTTGTTTGACGGCATGCCCGAGAGAATGTGGAGGCATCAAATGCGAGCCCTAAACCACATCATGCGTGAAGCGATGTGCTCCACGTCTGGCAAGGATTTCCAGGGTAGTATGCATGGCGTGGCGTTGTCCGTGCTTAGCGGAGGGGCGCCGCGTCGAGCTACTTCCATAGGCATTATTGGTTGCTTCGAGGCGTTTTTGCGGCGGGGAACGGGCACGGTGTTGTGCTAACTCGCCGTTTGTCCCCGCTCCGCTGCTGCTGCTGCTGCTGCTGCTGCTGCTGTTTTTGTTTTCGTGCCACACGGGTTCCTCTCGCCCGCCGTTAATCTGTTGTTCGTTTGGTGCTTCGTTTCTCGGCCACCTCAGATGGCCTCTCCGACTATCTTGCCGTCTCCGCCAGGACCTCCGGGGCCAGCGCTGCCGCAGCCGCCACAGGTGCAGCCGCAGCCGTCACAGGCGCAGCCGCAATCGCAGCCGCCGCCGCCGCCGCCGCCGCCGCCGCAGCAGCAGCAGCAGCAACAGCAACCGCCGCCGCCGCAACAGCAGCAACAGCAACCGCCGCAGCAGCCGCAGCAACAGCAACCACCGCAGCAGCCGCCACAGCCGCAGCCGCAGCCGCAGCCGCAGCCTCAGACGTTGCAGCAGCAGCAGCAGCAGCAGCAGCAGAAGCAGCCGCAACAGCAGCTGGGACAGCAGGACCTGGACCAGCAAACCCTCCCGCACCACCAGCGGATGCAGCAGATGCAGCAGACCCTCCAGATGGCTTCCGGGGCTCCGCCTGGTGCCGGGGAGATGAAGTCTCCGTCGCGCCCCCCGCAGCAGCAGCAGCCACCGCCGCAACAGCAACCGGAGACGCAGCAGCAGCAGCTGGAACGGCAGCAGAGGGCGCAGCAGGAGCTGCACAACCGGCTGGAGAAGCAGCGCGTGGAGATGCAGAGCCGGCACCAGGTGGGACGAAAAGTACGTAGGTCGACGATGATGAAACATCATAACGATGATGAAACATCATAACAGGGTGATATGACGGTACGGTCATCTTCGCTTCTGATCCTCGGAAACCCATACTTACTCCCAACGATTCTCTTATATTTATTTTCCTAGGGATAGGAATGAGTTGTGTCTTACGCTTCGTTTTGGATCACGCCGCCTTGGCGCCGTCTAGTTGAGGGTAGCTCGTTGAGTGTGGTCGATGCCCCTCACGTTACTTCCCATAACGGTTCCTCGGCAATCGTCGCTTCGCTCGCAGACTCTGCATCACCAGCTCCTGCAGAGCGTCCACAGGCAGCAGGCGCAGCTCTTGCTGCTTCAGCAGCAGCAGCAGCAGTCACAGCAGCTGACGGGGGGCGCGCAGAAGGACCAGCAGCTTCAGCACCAGCACCAGCAGCTCCAGCACGCCCAGCAGCAGCTGCAGGAGGTGTCGCAGCAGATGCAGCAGATGCAGTACCAGCAGCAGCTTCACGCCCAGCAGCAGCAGCAGCAGCAGCAGTACCAACAGCAGCAGCAGCAGCAGCAGCAGCAGCACCGCCAGTCAAGCCCGCAACCAGCCTCTGGGGACAAGACCTCCACCTCCGCTGCTTCTACCGTGGCCTCTGCTGCTGCTGCTGCTGCTGCTGCTGCAGCCGCGGCGGCCGCAGCAGCTCCTGCCACTGCTGCCGTCCAGCACACGCTCCAGCAGCAGCCTTACGCCTTGGTGCCACCACCAGCCCCGGGGTCGGCCGCCACCACCGGCGGACCGTCCACGGCTTACGCCTACACCGCCGCCGACGCCCAGCAACAGCAGACGCACCCCACGCCTTGGGGGGTTTCCACTCCAGTGCCTGCGACGGAATCTGCCGCGGCCGTGTCGGGGAGCGGGGCTTCTGATCCTACGGTGCCCCCGTCGGCCGCTGGGTTGCCCGGGTTCCGGTACCCTGCGGGGACAGGGGCGGATGGGGCGGCGACGCACAAGCTGCCCACGCCGCAGCAGATGTCGGCCGGGATGGCGATGGTCCCTTATTCGCAGGCAAGCATTGGGAGGCCGGTTATTTATTTCTGGGGCTCTGCCATTGTGCTTGGGAGTCAGTCTGTACGTGTGTGTTTAGGTTGTTGTTGTTTCCCCGAGCATTTATGTCTGCCGGTGTTGATTGGGCTGAAATGGAGTTCAAGAGGGTGGGAGAAGGCGTTTTTACTTTTTTACGTTGGGCATTCGCCGTTTTCACCCACCTGCTGTACTTTTTTTGGTGTTGGGTGGGCTGAGATGGAGTTCAAGAGGGTGGGAGAAGGCGTTTTTACTTTTTTCACGTTGGGCATTCGTCGTTTTCACCCGCCTGCTGTACTTTTTTTGGTGTGGGCTGGGCTGAGATGGAAAACAAGAGGGGGGGGAGAAGGCGTTCCGATTTTTTGTTCGGCGTTGGACAGTAGCCGTATTCACCTACCTGCCGTACCTTTTGTTTTTCCTGCGTGTTTGTTTTAGCGGCTGAGCACTCTCTCTCTCTCTCTCTCTCGTTCTCTCTCGTTCTCTCTCTCTCTCTCTCTCCCTCTCTCCCTCTCTCCCTCTCTCCCTCTCTCTCCTGCGATGTCGGGGGCTTCTGTCCTCTACCTGAATGGGCGACGCGACGCCGCTGTTGACCTTCTGTATCCGCCTTTTTCTTGGTCTGTTATCTCAAACTCATATCCCGCGTGACTTGCCCCTTTCGGCTTCCCCTCCCACCGCTCCCACCACCACCACCAGGGCGAGGGACACGGCGCCAGCTCCGCTGGTGTTGCCGCGGCCTCTACCCAGGCGACGGCGACAGGCGGCTCCACTGCTACGACAGGTGAGATTGGGGATGTCATTGGCAAAATCCTACAATAGTGAATGACCCGTGGGTCGAAACGATGTAAGCCTTTTGATACGTTGTTTTGTTTCCTTTGCCTTTTGTTGGGTTCGACGAGTAATCACGCCAAATCGTCATTTCCGCTTTCTTTTTTCTTTGTCATTCGGCGCTACCAGCAACCACCTCTCGTCTCTCTCTCTCGTTGTGCCTCGCTTGTTTGATGCGCGTGCGTGTGCTCCTTTTTTTTTTAATGTTGTATTGCCGTCATGTTTAGTGTCGCCGGCTGTCTCGCCAGCCCTCTCGAACGGCAGCAACGCGACTGCGATGGCGGCAGCTTCGGCATGGCTGGCGAAGCAGCAGCAGGCGGCGACGGCCGCTGCCACAGCGGCGGGAGGGGTGGGGGGGGCTGGCTCTGCCGTGCCGTCGGTGAACATCGCGAACAACGCTACAGCGGTCGCGGCGGCTTCTTCCTGGCTGGCGAAGCAGGCGGCGGCGGCCATCGCGGGTGAGAGGAATGTTACGAGGGAGAAGCGGAACATAAGTAGGCATGCCCATCGTCCCTACCGTCGATGTGCTTGGGAGAAATACAACGTTCTCCATCTGCCATCGCCCCTACCGTCGATGTGCTGGTATGTAGGAGAAATACAACGTGCTCCATATCAGCGTGTGCACGTGGTGGTGTCGATGAGTGCCCAATACCCCTGCGTCGTGATCGGGTAGATATTTGACAGAGCAGCATTGCGTCCGACCTGCGTACACACGCTGGTCCGATTTGAGGTCTACGGTCGTTTCCGAGGGCGAGTACTGTACTGCTGTCTCTTGTTTGCGTGGATGTAAGGTCGTCCTGCGGGTACGTGCCGCAAGAGACCTCATTCTGGACCCCGTCGTGCTTGGATTGAGTTGATCGCAACAAGACTAGGGATTGAGTCTTGCGGGGAGGAAGCGTTGTCGTGCTTGTATGTTTTGGTGTGCGGTATCGCCCCGGTGGTCAAGTGGTATTCTCGTAATCCGCCAGTCGCAGAGGTCGTGAGCTCGAATCCCCATGGGGTGAAAAATTTACGAAGTGTGCGGGTGAAAGCGAAATATAGCTGACAAGCTCTCGTGAGTACCAAACTCCGACGTTAGCACCGTTGACTAGGGAAAGGGACGGCTGGACCCTTCTCGCGATTAAAATAAATTCAGCACGCACCGCAGGAGGAAGGTGGGGCATGAAAAGAAATAACAAGAAGAAAAAAGCCCTGGTGTTTACCCCATCCTGTGTGACCCTGGATGGTTGTAGTTGCACGAAAAAATACACTGAAAAGTGTAGTACTCTACATACGCTGAAGAGTGTAATACACGTCTCACCACGAAAAATGGGGGGACTGTCGCCATAGTAAATAGGACGAAAACACACAACATTACACTGGAGACGGATCGCAAATTTGAGCGTAAAATGGTGTATTCGCTCCAACCTGTCGGCGAATAAAGTACGCGGTGTTGCTCCCTCACTACGTAGTACCCGGTGGCGAACTCTCACGTTTTGCATGCCTTAGCGATTGGACCGTGGCCACGCGTCCTCGAGAAGGCGGAGCATTGTTTGCACAGGACCCGTCACCGATGGCCAATCGTTCCTTCCTACTTCGATGTAATTCCCAAAGGTGGCTCAATCATGTTTTCCCTAGCCATTCTTTCCTATCGATTATCACTTTCCGCCCATTCAACCCACTTCCTATGCCCCAGCACAGCGACCGTATTCTCCTGGCTACTCCATGCCTCAATCAATCCCTGTATCTTTCTTTTACTTTCCCCAGCTCAGTCAAGTACAATATCCTCTCCTTCTTGTACAAACAACGGACATTCCGCAACGTCATTCGAACTTGTCTTTCATCTTCCACCTTCCGAAATCTTCGCCTACGTTCGAAGGCCAATGTCCCCGGTCCTAAACTTAGCGTTCAGCTTTGTCCCTGCATCCATTGGTCCATGTCAGTACTCCTTGAACCCTATCCCTTCTTTCAACATTCCGCTCACATGTAGACCCCTCCGTATCGTTGGCTTCTTTGGGGGGGAGCCGTCATTCCCACATCGAAGTAGAAGTATATCTTGAGCGACATGAATCTCGTGTAGTGATTCCCATCCAGTTCATCGCCTGGAACAATGCATTTGCGTCTAGGTAGTAGCAGCCCCGTGGCTTGTTGCTCAAGCCCGCTTTGCCCATCAAACACAACGTGCTTCATCGCGTCCTTGTCGTTTCATGTTCACGTTGCCCTACCTTTGCTCTTCCCTTCTTTTTTTTTTCTTCTCTTTTTCAGCGGCGACCGGGGCGGCTGGGCTTGCCGTCCCCCCGACGCCATCTGCACCATCACCGCTGCTACCGCTATCATCATCCTTGACATCAACGACACCCGTGTCGAGCCCAAGCGGCGGGGCGCTACGCCAGGCCTTCGGTGAGATCCCCCCCCCCCCCTCGGCAGCGGCAGGCGTCGTGAGGCCGGGGCCCACCACATCCAAAGCCGCCGCCGCCGCCGCCGCCGCCGCCGCTGCGAAGAAGGTGTCGGCCCCGCGAACGACAAGCACGGCAACTTCTTTGTCGTCGTCGGCGCCCGTGGCCCCGCCGCCTACGCCGATCAAGGGCAACCACTTCGCCCAGCCGCCGATCCTCTGGCCGGTGCTTGCGGCGGTGCCCCCGGCCCAAATGGCGGCGGCGGCGGGAGGGGGGGCACTCGCGTTGCCGACAGGGTCTTCCCCCCCGGCCGCTGCCCCGGGCGCCGCCGCCGCCGCCACCACCGCCACCGCCGCCCCCGGCGTGCTCCCCGCCGGTGCCAGCGGCGGGGTGGCTGGTCCGAGTTACCTGCAGGCGCAGCCGTACGCTGGTGCTTCTTCCGCCGCTGCTGCTCCGCCCGGAACACCGTCTCACCACGGACACCCTTCGCAGGTGAGGCGGGCTTAGACCGCCGCTGTTATTGTTGGGTTAACTTTTGCCGGTGGGTTGTTGCATCCGTTGTCATCGCTCCCGTCGTTAGCAGCTGACGCGTTGCACAAAGGTTAACGTTCTTCTTTCACGAGAGAGCCGTTTTGTTTTTTTTTGTATGTTCTGCCGGGAGCTTTTTGTGGGGTTGGAACATGTCCTGATGGTGCGGTTGGGTGTTGCACCAGATTCGACGGCGCCACTGGCGTGCTGCGCGCGTGCTGCGGTATGCACCCCCCCCAGCGTCGCCTCGAGATTCAGCCGATGGGGTACATCGTGTTCGGATTCGTGGAGGTGTCTCATCGCGTGCGTTTTCCAGGAGTTCGTGCCCAGCGAGTACTGCGTATCGTGGGTCAACAGTTGAGGCCGAAACGGGGCTTGGTGCGCCGAGAACACTCTTCGGTGCCCCCCGCCCCCCGACGTTATTAACCCAGTTGGCGCTAGACGTTGGGGCCACGAACAGTCTTTTGCATGCATGTACACATGTGAATTCTCAAACCGCGACGCTATCGTCTGGGATCTCTCACCCTCCCGCGCACATTCCACGGCACACCTGCCCAATTCCTCGTCGCCACGGCATCCCTCTCTCACATGAGCCCCTACCCCCCCCCCCCCCCCCCCCCCCCCCCCCCCCCCCCCCCCCCCCCCCNCATGAGCCCCTCCCCCCCCCCCCTCCCCCCCCGCCGCGGGCCGTCTTGTCTCGCGCTCTGAAACACGAAGCAGCAGCAGCAGCGGCAGGAGCAGCAGCAGCAGCAGGAGCAGGAGCAGCAGCAGGAGCAGCAGCAGGAGCAGCAGCAGCAGCCGGGTTCGAAGCCGGACTGCAGCACGAACGATGGTGGCCCGCCGTCACCGAGCAACGCTACCGCTTCCGCAGCAGCTTCCGCAGCCGCTGCCGCCGGTGCTGCTGTCAGCGGCGCCGCCGGTGCCGCCACCGCCAACGTGTCGCCGCCACAGCAGCAGCAGCAGCAGCAGCAGCAGCAGCAGTTGCGGAACGGCGGCGGGGTGGTGCCGGGGGCCGGGTTGCTGCCCGGGTTTTCGTCCATGAAGGACGGCAGCGTCCATATCGCTCCGGCTCCGCCGTGCGCTGCCTCGCTCCCGATCTCATTTGCCGGCGGCGGCGGAGCTGACAACGGGGTGGCGGCGGCGGCGGCGACGGCGGCGGCGGAAGCGACGGCGGCGGAAGCGACGGCGGCGAGCACGCCGTCGGTGGCGTCGTTTGCGACGGCGATGGCGGCCGGCGGCGGGTACCAGTGGCTGCCGCCCCAGCAGCAGGGGCTCGCGGGGGTGCCCCCCGGAGCGGGAAGCATGACCCCGGCGGCTGCGGCGGCTGCGGCGGCAGCGGGGGGCGGGGGGGGAGATGCTGCGATGGCAGCGGCAGCGGCGGCGGCGGCGGCAGCAGCGGCGGCGGCGGCCGGAGGGAAGGGCAAGACCGGTCGATCTGAAGAGGTCTCTCACTCTGTGAGCGTTTACCTATTTTTTTTTTGCTGTGTGTGTACATGTGTCTCGCGCACAAGAACCCCCTGCTTCTGCGATTTTCATAGGATTTGTGGGAAATTGCGTATTCCTGCACAATTCAATAGTCATGCAGTCCAGCATGTCGGGAAAGCAAAGTTAGCCGCCTCAACACCAACAGCAAGGTCGAAGCCTAGACAGTGCACACTAGCAACGCTCGAAGAAACAGTAGAAGGCGTGCCCCATCACTCTCAGTTTTTCATCTTCCTTGCGAATGCCATCACTTCCAGGCAACCCGCTGTTGATCGGGAATCAAGTGCACCAGCAACAAGCACCCAACAGTGACATCACCAACATAACCAATGACCCGTATCAGTGGTGGAGAGGCCGTTACACGGACACCCGTTGATTCCTCTCTCTCTCCCCCCTTCTTTTTGTTGTTTGCAGGTGGAGGCATTGCTGGCACTGAAGGAGGTCTTCTTCGCGCAGGGGCCGGGCGTCGACGTGCCGAGATGATGTGCCCATGTGCTATGCACATCCGGTACGGACGCTACTCCGACAGCGCAGGAGGCTTGCATCGACTCTTCTGTCGATCTTCGGCTGTGTATCGGGCGGCACTTGGAGTCCTCTGCTGCTGCTGTGCAAAAATGCGATGCAAAAATACGTTCCAAGCACCTGTGTTGTCGTGTACGACCGAACTGACTAGGTTGCCTCAACTCAAAGGACAGTTTTGACGTCTTGTGTTTTTTTTTGTTAGCTGCGCGGGCTTGTGCCAATCCGTTGGCCTTTTCCTTGAACGATTGGATCCAGTCATGTACAAGTAATTTTTGTCAGCCAGGCTCTTGTGCTTGTTTTCCCGTGCTGCGTGTGACAAAAGGGCCCCCATGCGGCACCTGTTAGGCGTACCACGGGGCCGCTGCAGCATGCAAATGCGAAACGAATCGATTTGGGTGATGGAGCACCAGTAGATATGGGCGTTCTCCCCGGCAGTTCGTGGTCGTAGGGCCGTGACACGGTGCCACGCACAGAACCTCTGTATGGCGATGATGATGATGATGATGATGATGATGATCTTTTCCTGCTTTCCTCACGTGCTGGGCTGGAGAGACAGCCACCACACCGTTCTTTTTGTCTCATTTTGCGATGACGGATGCGTGCCTCGTCTGGGCGCGGTGTTTGCGGCTTTTAATCGAGATGACGCCGATCTACGGGATGGACTTCAGTTCAAGGGAGGGGGATAGAGAGGCGCGGATGGGGGGGGGGCCATGGCCAGCAATGGTCTGCTGCTTCCTGTTTCCCGTCATTTGGGTCGTCAATTAGTTGTGGTGGTACATCTGTCGGGCGGTGGGTTGAAGTGGATAGGAAAGAGCAGCCCGCCATGCTTTTCCTGGCTTTCGTAGGTCGATCATCTCGCGCCCATGGCGAGGGATTGTGGAGTGCACAGGACGGAAAGAGGGCCGATCGTTGCCGCCAACACGGCGTGTGCGTAGAGAGGCCGTAAGGGCTGAGCACCGGAGCTCCCAACAGTAGAGGCCGCAGCTGTTTCTTGCGATCGACAGTGAAATGAGAGCACGAAAGTTGATGTTTCGGCAGTAGGTCGCCACCAACCGTGGTCGAGGGGTGATAAAAAGAAAAAACGAAAAGAAAAACGCGCTAGACCCAAGTGGGTTAGCCACCTGGGCCCTTCTAGCGTGTGTCCCGCCCGCAGCTTTCCGCAGTTCGTTGGTCGGCCGGCATTACCGCGCCGAAGTCGATTGCGCCTCGCTCCATCTGCGGAAGAGGTTAGATACGGTCAATCTTACCTCACCTAACCTGATGATGGCGTCGAGTCTTTCCTGCGGTGGCCTAGTGCCCCACTAGATGATGATGACAAAAGGAAGGTGAACGCACCTTTCGTCCCAATTGCCTGATGAGCTGGGCGGCGTTTGGTAGGGGGTGATGGTTTGTGCCGCCGAGGGAGTAGGGCGTGAACTGGTGTGGGAGGGGCTAGGGGGTAAACCAGCGGGTATACGTAGCCCAGACGACGTTAGGTGTGTTCTATTGTGGCTGTTGTTGTGCTATTTTGCTGTCGTCTTTGTTATTTTTGTTTTCATCACGCT
>CACKRE030000416.1:21503-50034 GCA_902602495.3 Ectocarpus sp. CCAP 1310/34 | reverse complement strand
TGTGTAACTGCCTCGAGGGTGCTTGACCATTTTAACACAACGTGGTGCGATCATCCCCCTTGCGCGGAGCGAGGGTTCTCCACCCCGCACATGATCTACTCGGCCACCATTATGGTCACCGCCAAAAAAAAAAACGGAGGTAAAAAAAAAAAATCGGCGGGGGGGGATTTACGACGTTAAACGGCATTTGGTCCGTATGGTCCGGCGTCGCCCTTGCTTCTGCCAGGAAAGGAGGGGGCGCCACGGCTACGTTCGACAGCTGCACCTGCTGCGTGATCAAACCGCACGCGGTGAAGGCGGGCAACGTGGGCAAGATCATCGACAAGATTCTGAATCAGGTTCGCGGGTTTTCGGTTCTTCGTGACGCCGTGGACACGCACCTCTCTTCCCCAAGCAAACCCACGCTGTCCCCGGGGCTCCCCTTTTCTTGACCCAAGCAGCTTAAGTACCGTCCCGCGATGCTCGAAGCACCACCGTGGAGTAGCGCCACTGTTGGTCCCTTTTGGTTTTTTCGCTGCCGTCTTGTCTTTGTACCGTCACTAACCACATGAGTCCGACTTGACAAGTCGTCTAACCCTTTCCTGGGCAATGTTTTGACGCACCGAACGATCAGGGGTTCGAAATTTCTGCGATGGAGTCCTTCCGGCTGACCCGGACACAGGCGCAGGAGTTTTTCGAGGTCTACCAGGTACGGTCGGGCCTTTATCAGGTCTTAGCTGCGGCAAAAACCACGAAGGTTGTAACGACTGGCAAAGGTTGAGCCTGGTCAAAAGCGGAGGTAAGGGGAGATTGTTTCCAGACGTTTCAATCGGCGGTCTTTTTGAGGATGAGGGAGTTGGTACGGCGACCCTAGCGAAGTGGTAGGTCTAGCTTTAGGGGTATTTTCTTCCTTAGGGTGGGGCTGACTCGAATGCCACCTACCAGCGGCAGCCTCCCTCGTAAGACCTGGAAGTAGGGGCACCGTTCTTGGCATCGGTTAATTCTAGGTGCGAACGGGTAGAGTATGTGCATGATGTCAAACAAAGCGAAATGACGGCACCGATCTTCCTTTCTTATTTTTTTTTGTGAATTTGGTAGTTTATGGCCACTCTACATGCATGCTATGATCGTTCGTAACTCCGCCCCGTGCACATGTCTATCGATGTGCTTCTTTTTCCCCCGCGTCGTTTGCGTTGGTGCACTTGTTTTCGTGATGTTGACGTTCGATGGAATTAATCGAAATCGCAAGGGAGTGATCCCCAAGTACACCGAGGTGTTGGACGAAATGACGACCGGAACCTGCGTGGCCTTAGAGGTGAGCAGGGAGAGCAACACCAGCCCCCAGTTTCGCCCCATACCCCCCCACGACGCGCACACTCGGCGACACGTCTCGCGCATCACGATCACAATCGAATCCCGGTAAAGCTTTCGCTCGATATCCCACCGCATCACGATGACCGCGTTTTCGCTTACATTTCTCCGAGCGACAGCTTCATGCCGTGATCATGAGGCCCCTCGTGGCAACGCACAACCACCGCGCGGCCCAAACCTGCCTGCTTGCCCGAACACCGTGAACGTTCGGCGTCTTGCCATCGGTATGTCGAGGAAGTTTCCTGCACAACTCCTCTTGCCCCTTCGTCGCGAGAGAGGGACAGCTACATGTTTTCCCCCGACATTGTCTTGGGGTCACTCCCTTCGCTTGTTTTCCTCAGGTCACCTCGTTTTGGTTGTTTTTGTGGGACCGACAAGCAGGCCCTCCTTCCAGTTCCTGTGTCCATAACCACTGATTATCGCTTCTCGCCGCCGCCACTAACTAGCGAGTGCCCTGTGATGATGGTTATTAGATACTGTTGGCATCACTGCCCTCTTGTGCTGCGAAAAACGTTTTGGCGGCGACGAGGTAGATTCGGGGGCAGCAGAATGTGGTGGGCGCCTTCCGCGAGGCCGCCGGCCCGTGGGACGTGGAGATGGCCAAGGAGCTGAGGCCGAACTCCATCCGCGGGATGTTCGGGGAGGGGGCGAAGGACTCGTCCGGTGGGGGAGCACGGACCGGGGTGCACTGCACCGACCTACCCGAGGACGGGCCTTCGGAATGCCGCTACTTTTTCGAGCTGATGCAGCAGGGTGGTGGTTGTGCTCCTTGATTCAATCGTCGAAGAAGTTTCGTGAAGTTCTTTTCTTGTGAAATTCTTTTGCGGAAAGCAACCGAAAGCAAACTCTTGGTTTGTTGGGGCCATATAGTTAGTCCCCTCTTGGTTTGCTTCGCTGGATAGCAACAGCAGCGAGTAACGCGAAGTCCACCTGACTGAGAGGTAGAGTTGGGTTTCCATGATTCCCTGCTCGCGCTCGTGGTTTGAAGAAGAGACGCCCGAAGTAACTGTCATCAACTTCAATACGATCGCCGAACCGTGCTAAGGTCACGTGCGTCCTCCTTTTCTCCGCCGGCTCTTTTTTCTTCTTTATTTTTCGGTGACAGTCAACCGCGGTGTGAACTATTCTGACCGTGGCTATTCGTACTGAGGTTGACCAGCTACCTGCGCCCTTTTGTTTACGCCATACCTTCACCTACCCAAACATTTATCCAAGAACCCGTCCGTGCGGGGAATGTCAGAGAAACAGCGCCACAGCCGCGGTTCATTGTTGGTTGCACGCACACACACGCCCCCCTCATTCCCATGTACATGGCGTATGGCATGTGCGTTTTGCTTGCTTTGGTGGAGGTACTCTTCGTCGGGAGTGGCGAACGTCTCCTGACGGAGCGACGCGACACAGGACTCGTTCTCGTTCCCCCGCACCCGACATCACTCCCGGGTCCTGCCTAGCGGCTTTTTGGCACTTCTTGCCCAGTACCGATAGACATCGACCGACGCAACGCGAATCCTTTTTTAAGATGTAGACTATGCTATGCGCCGCACTCCTTTCACCAAGCCTCGGCCCATCCCCTTTCTGTGGAACCCCTTAAGATCTGTTCGGTGTGTACGAAGAATCGGACCTACCACTCTGTCCGGAAGTATAGCTGGGATTTGAAGTGACGGGTTATAGGTGGGATATGTACAAAACAGCTGTTCGTGGCCCTACAGGCTGTTTCTGGGCCCCCCACATGGTTTCAATAGCATCAATTCACTTACCGGAGGGGGGGCGAGATTTCCCCGGGCCAGGCGGGGACGTTTCGTTGCCATCCCCGGTTTTCACAAAATTGTGAGGAAAAGCACATCTTACCCAGTTTTCACGTAAACTGGAACAGGGTATCGACGACGCTTGCACGCCGGACACTAGCCCATATGGGTGCCGGACTAGCGGCCTCGATTGCCGGAGGGATGTTCGGAGGAGAAGCTGAGACGAACATTATCACGCCGTGGGGTTTCCATTCTTTTGATTGGTGACACTGGTGCAGATGTTCATCATTCATTTTCATTCATTCATTTACTCATTCACTCATTCATCCACTGCTGTGGCACGACACTACGCTTCCTGGTCCCTGTTCGTTGAGCGCAAGACCGGCAAGCAGTGTCCCAACGACAGTCACGGAGACCACCAATGCGACCAAGAAATCCCAGCGCAACAACACTCATAACACAAGAGGAACTCCATGTTCCAAGACAACCACACACCACATCAATCCGTTCAGTACGAGTACTTCTGGTGTAACCAGCACGCAGTCCATCTTCGCAACAACCACGGCAACATCAAGCACTGGTAATCAGATGATCCCACACCACAAAATGCCCCTGCAAAGCTCCTTACACCCAAGATGCAGCAGTACCGCAGTAGGTCAACGGCAACGTCGCCCCCCCCCTCTGTCCCTTCTCAAGCTGAACCCCCGCCGCAGTCGCGGCACTTGCAGCCCGAACCGCCGTCGATGCCTCGGCGCTCAGCGGCAACTCCTTCGGAATGGATCTCCCCGAGTTCGCCGCATTGTCCTTCTTCAGATGCGGGAGTTTGAAGGTGTTGTTGCCTTTCGCGAGAATGATCTGCAGAATTGCCTGGAGGGATACCCAGACCTTGTCATGGGTAGAAGGGCTCTGTTCCTCGAAGGCCCTCTTCACCTCGGTGATGAACTCGTCAACCGTCCTCGGAGTGTTGCGGTCTTGGAGAGATTGAACTGCGTTGAAGAACCCCAGGTCCAGGATGTTGGTGTCTGGACTGTTGGATGGCTGGTTGATGAGCCTGATGTCCCAGCCGTCGGCAATGCCAGCGGCCACGACGTCCGGATCGGCGTTGATGCGGTGGGACGGCTTATTGTCCAGCTGGATGTAGATTGTTCGTCCCCTTCCCCCAGGCCAGCGAGCCTTGATGGCGGGGAAGACCTCGTCCACCACCTTCCTCTTGAAAACCTCTTTCGTCACCTCCACACACTTGGTCTCCATCGTCCCAGCCGCCCTGTTCCTGCTGTTGCGCTGCGCGGCGCGCTGTACGGTGAACTGAAAGATACCGAGCTTGCCTGTGAAATTGCAGCACCGGTTGGTTTTNCGTCCCCTTCCTCCGGGCCAGCGAGCCTTGATGGCGGGGATGACCTCATCCACCACCTTCCTCTTGAAAACCTCTTTCGTCACTTCCACACACTTGGTCTCCATCGTCCCAGCCGCCCTGTTCCTGCTGTTGCGCTGCGCGGGGCGCTGTACGGTGAACGGAAAGATACCGAGCTTGCCTGTGAAATTGCAGCGCCGGCTGGTGTCATACCGCGGGCGAGCAACTGCTGCGAGGAACATCACCTTCGTGATGTGCGATTTGTGTTGGACTTTACGGGTCGGCAACTCCTCGTCCGTGTAGCGGTACAGTCGAGGCCCGCACTAAGAACATGGCACTTAAGAATATGGTAAGAACACGTGCTCAGATTGCACCTGCAGTTAACAATAAGAACGCACGCCGAGGTGTACCACTGCTGCTAAAGATAAGAACAAGAGCACATTCAGCAGCTGCGAGATAAGAACATTCGAACGGGGAGGGGGGGACGGGCGGGGGGGTGATCCAAGTATTGGATTTCGCAGGGGGGTAGGTGTGCCGAAGGTGGGTGCATACATACACCTCGGAATCTGCAATTTTTGCAGAGGCGAGGGTGGGCACTGAAAACTTCGCGCCCCCTTGGCGGCTGCCAGGCCAGGCACGTGCAGCGGGTCACGAGTTGCCTGCCGTACACAGGGTATCATGTCCCTGTCCAATCCCTTATCCCATGGGTTGTTGAAAGATCTTGGCAAACTTGCAGAGTTGAAAGGACGGGGTCTGATTCTTGACCGTCACTTCGAGACGATAAAAACACATGTGAAGGCGGGAAACTCCGTTGCGAAGGAGCGGTGGGACGCCATCGAGAGCGCGTGGGGGTTGAAGCAGAACGGTATCTTCGACGAAGGAGAGTGGATCCCGCAGATTGATGGTGAAATCCAGGGCATTACCAGCAGCACCCGCCTGTCCTTGTCATCCCAACAAGATGCCAGCAGCGCACGAGGTGCTGCTGCACCTTCTCAGCACCCATCTGCTGCTGCAGCGGGTACCGCGAGGAGGAAGGTGGATCGAGGGAAGCACGCCAGAGAGAGAGCTGCGAAAGGCACTTTAGGCGGCATCATCTGCAACGCGTTCTCGATTGGCAGCGGACAACCGGTGAGTTCGGTTACATATGTATCCGACGCACGCTGTTGCTTTGTTCTGCTACACAGTTTTTTTATTTTTTCAATTCCCGATAGTCTAAGCAAGAGAAAACATGAAAAAAAATATAGGTAAGTTCATTAGTCTAGACTAGACTAATGTGACCCAAACGAAACAGACGTCATCTCCCCACTCTCTAATGTGATTCACTATAACCTTTTCAAGTAAGTATTCGTTCAGAGTGCATAGATACTTTTGCCAGCGGCATCCACGGAAGTTTGAATTCAACAGCGCCACAACTAAGAGCGACTGACACGTCACATGGCTCGTTGAATCCCCTACACGGCAATTCCGCCCTTTCCCATCGCACCGAGCAAATTGAGCGGACTCGTGGTGGAGTGAAAGAGTTCGTATCCGGTATCAGCTTCCCGCCTCCTGCCCCGGAGTCCCGCCCATCCTGCCCTTACTGTCCCATGACCTTCGTGAACGAGCAAGGCCTTGGGATCCACGTGAGAACGCAGCACAGCAGTGCAAACATGTCCAACGGCGTGCGGCTGCGGCGGATGCTACGGAAGAATCTCGCAGGGCGTGTCCTGCCGTGGGAAGAAGCCGGGCCTGGGCGTTGTTGGCACGTGAAGGTCGATGATGCGACGAGGGCGGCTTCGTTTGTCCTCCAGCGGAAGCGCTTTCTCGATCTAGACTTGGAAAGCGACGGTTTGATGGACCGCGAAACCAAGGAAACTCGTGGAGCTCCCAAGCGCAGGCGATACGACTATAGGTTCAAAGCCAATGCTGTCAACCAGCTGCGCATCCTCGAGGACAACACCGCGGACTTCTGGATGGAGGAGGAGCGCACGCGTCTTCAGTACTTAGGGGATCGTCTCAAGGTTCACTACAGCAACGTACGCCAACAGGGCCAATTGGTGTTGAAATAAGAACATGAGTTATGCCGCCTGAACCTCAACTACAAGCTATATTTCCGGACAGAGTGGTATGAGTACTTGGAGTAGACATGCATTGAATTTGGCTAGAACGCTATAACTGGGAGATTGGTTTCCACGGAGCTTGTCTGTCGTGTTTGGCCCGACCCGAAAACCGCAACCTTGAATGTATATATATATATATGCGAATGAACGTCGCAGGACTGCAGATTGCAACCCGACCTTGCCTGCGGCTGTGCCTTCGATTCGAGCACCGCGCGTGAACATGGTAGGAGTATGATCTTCACATACCCCGCTTCAGCGTCTTCCGCTATACAGTACACGCATATTTGCATGAGATGCTGTAGCCTCAACCTACCCAGCAGAATGTCGGAGGCGCGTCAACGCGCAGCAGAAATTTGACTAATAAACAAAGACACCATCAGACATGCTATGACGAGTAACAACGATATGCCACCACATGTACTTTGGCCGCATGCGGCAACGAGAAACCGCCGCCATACCGATCTCCATTCACCTATCACCAACTCCAAGGCTGGAGCACACATCCCATACACGATGTTATTGCCGAAACCTGCCTGTCCACTGTTACCCTATGGTACTTTCACTCTGTTACCCTGGTTCATCTGGACAATCCCATGCGTCTCTGCCCCTCCAGTGGTTGTATCACTCGACGGAAACCTTCAGTTCGATTTAGAACGCCGCTCCCATCGCCACCGGGGCCCGCGCATGCTCGGGGTCGACGTCCTCGCAGAAGACGGCGTACTGCACTCTAGCCCCTGGACTCCGCTCATGCACAGTATACCTGATGGATTTGGCGCTCGTTTTATTTTATTGGTGGTTACGGCGGTGGATGAGCGCGTGTTGTTGTTGTGTTTCTTGTTGTTGACGTTGTTTTCGATGTGCGTCGTGGATAGTGTATCATGATAAGAAAGAAACCGCGGACGTCTTTGTTGGAGAGAGGCGGAGGCACTCAGAGTCGCGGCAATGGCTGGTACATCAGGGGCGAAGAGAGGTTTGAGAACGGAAGAGGGTTTACAGGACGCCACGGCACACGTTTCAATCGGTTGGAAAAAAATGTGTTCATGGCGTTCAGCAAACCTGCCTCTTCGCGGCTGTTCAGCCTCTCCACGTACCGGCAGCAGATAGTGTCTTGCTCGCGCTCGCTTAGGTTGAGGTTCATGTTGCCCAGCACCGACAGGAACTGCTGGCGTGTGATCTTCATCTTGCGGTTCGGGTCGAAGTTCTAAAGGTAGGAGATTGAATGAAAACGTTGTTGCGATGCAAGGACGTCTTTTTGGCTCAATCGGAAATAGATGCCGCCTTAGCCCGCCCCAGGCGTCGATTCAACTGCTAGTACTTGTTCTGTTGAGTCATATAACAATTCGTTGTATGGCCTCAATCATGCTGCCGTTTGGAGGGCAACGTGCAGGTCACCTACCTTGCTTATGCTCTGCGCCATGAGGGGTTGCTGTCTTTTTGGTGGCAATCGAAGTGGCGACAGCAGTCAATACTGGACGTGGGTCAGCAACCAAACAACCACCAACATGGGTGCTTCCCTGAAAGGTACCCGCCGAGGAATAAATGTTTTTGATTGTAGAACCCACGAATGTTACCGAGAGAACTTTCATTTGTCTTCGATGGAATCGTGAAGAATTTATCACGGAAGCGAATCACATTGCGAGGGAACAGAAACATGCTTACCCACTCCAAGACTTCGAAGATTTCCCGTTCGTACGACTACGTGTGGTGGTGGTGCCATTGACTTTATCTTTGGGGGAATATTGTCTTGTTTCCAAGGCTGTATAGCTCTGCTCACCTGAAAGGAGGGCTTAAGGTGCATGCGGTAGTGCTTCACTCGATGCCGCACCGCGTCGAGCGACTTATTCAGCACCTCAACATCCACCGCGTCTCCGATTTCGTTCCCTTGGACCCGGTCTGAACCGCCGCCACCACCACCCATAACTGGGCTACGGTTCCACCCGGCGCCGACACCTCCGCCATCACCGCCACTACTTCCGTTGCCCATGTTTTTGTTCATGACGGCGCCTTGATGGCGAGCCGCCATTCTGTTGGAGACAACGGTAGCGCTGCTGGAACCGTCGCATGTCACCCGCTGATGCTCTTGCTGCCCCTGTTGAGCAGGCGAGGACGAGCTTCCGAGCGGTGATGGCGGTGACAACGGTGAGAGCGGAAGAGACGGAGTGGTATTGGGCGACGGCACGCCAGATGCAATATGAGGGACAGGAGCGGAGTCACCCGCCGGCTGCTGCCCCCGCGGTTGATGGTGGTTGTGCTGGGATCGACGGTGGTTGTTAGCCTTGGCCACGGAAGGGTCGAAACCCTGTTAAGAAAAGAAAGTACACATGAAGGGTAGCGTCGAGCAGAGTGCGTAAAAAATGGTGTATCGAACGGAACGTCAACACAACGGAGGGTTGGGGCTACAAAAGAAGGGAAGCTGGTGGTCGGGTGAGCAAGGGGAACGGGGGGATCGGGAGAGGAGGGGCAAACGTCGCGAGGGACTATAGGCAGGAGTATTGACCGGGAAAGTGAGAAGGGCGGTAGGCGGGCTTGTATCACCAGTGCCTTTCCGTCAAGCCTACGTTATGAATGCCGTATTCACCTCGCCATTCCAAGACGTGGCGACGGGAGGACCTCCGACCTTGTTTACGGCGACTGAAAGCCTCCTCCAATCTACCTGCAAGCAAAAAAGACAATCGGCAGCATCAGTCACTGCACCGGCACATCTGGCAGCAACGTGGCGTGCATCGCAACAAGGTACGGTAAGGCATAGCACGACCTCGATGGGCGGAGAACCTGTCAGGCGTCAACTCCAAACACTTGACTCTAGCCACACCCAAGCCACGGAGCAATAACCTTTTTGTCATGTGAAGCTCGCATGGAACACGTTTTTTCTGCAGCCATATGCGTCGAGGCGGCAGGGGTATACTTCAAAGTGCCCTCCTCCCACGAAGGTGCTCCAACGATTGCGCGCGCGTACCGCTCTCACCCCAGTTCCCTACAGTCAGGTGTAAAAATCTACTAGTAGACATCCTTGCTGGTGCGAGATGCCAAACGGTAACACCCCACCCGCTCGATAATTACTGATACCATA
Source organism: Ectocarpus sp. CCAP 1310/34 (assembly GCA_902602495.3). Classification (NCBI taxonomy): domain Eukaryota; class Phaeophyceae; order Ectocarpales; family Ectocarpaceae; genus Ectocarpus; species Ectocarpus sp. CCAP 1310/34. The sequence continues at coordinate 40,419 of CACKRE030000416.1, read as the reverse complement.
TCTCGGCTCCTGTCACTTCGAAAGCCGTGCTCGAGGATGTGCAATTCCTCGTTGGTGAGAAGCACTCCTGCCAGCGCCAGCGCTACCTTTAGTTTTGGCAATGTGATCTTGTTTCCCGGGCACATGGCAACGGACCGGTCAAAGCGTCGAGGGGACGTGCGATAGAGCACCAGACAGAAGAGGAAAGAGCATGAGAGGGGTTTTGTGTTATTTTCCTTTCCCTCGAGAGGCTAGGCCAGAATCATCAACGCAACCGTGATCAAGCGGTAGCTGCTCGCTTTGATCGAAAGGATACGTACATTGACACATCAACAGACGATGCAGGCTCTCTTTTCTCATCCGTGGCTAATGTTCGTCTGTCATGTTCGCGCGAGTGTGCTCACCTCCCCTTGCTTCAAGCGATCGGCGTCTTTCAAGAAGTCCGTGATGTTAGCCCACCCAACCGCCTGTTAGAAAGTCGTCATTTTTCGGAAGAGAGTAAATGGACCGACGAACAAGAAGAGGTGTCGTGTTTGTGTGTGTGCCCATTCAATGAATGAGTCACGTCACTCATTCTCTCAAAGTTTCTGTTCAGACGTACTCGTCGCCGTTTCCACGAAAAAAGCGCGCGCGAACCTAGCCTCTCGTACATAAACGCCCACCGAATCCACTGACGGGATGAACAGCAAGACAGCCGCCGTCCCTTTTCCTGCTTCTCTTACCAGCTGTCGAGCGACTTCCTTCACGACCGCTTGCAGTGAGAGGGGTGGACCGCTCCCAACATCTGCTTCGTCCACGCTCCCGCCCGTATCACCGACGCCGCTGACATCGTGCTTTGAGGAAGCACCGTTGATGTCGATGGCATCAGTAGAGCCGGAACCAGGAGCATGGCGATGGCCAGTGCTGGCATTGGCGCGGATCATAAGCCCGTCGGGGATCTGCCGTTTAAGGGCAACGCAGCATGAGGGACAAAGCTGACACAACGGACACAACATCAACGTTGGGCTGAATTCGTTCACGACATGAGCAATGCTGTGCGAGGAGAGAAACAACGCGACGGGCTGGGACATAGTCTGCTGTCGCTACCGCTGCTGCTGCTGCCGATGCTGCTGCTGTCGCATACATTTCAATAAATTTCGAAACGACCAATTCTTGAATATGTACACACCCCCACACAGAACGAGTCCCGCGCACGGCAATTCCTGCCAATAATTCGTGAGACAATGGAGAGGGTGAAGTGGTCGGATGGGGTGCGTTGTCCCATTCGGGTGTTTGCTGGCACATAGCCCCGGGGGACGTTGTTGAGAAAAGAGTTGTTCTTGCCAAGCGCGACCTGCCTTGTTTTTGTAGTCAAATGGACAGCAGCATGATCGCCGTTGAGGCTCGAAAGAACCCGAACTTCCCCAACACACACCTTGTCGTGGCCGGTCACCGCCATTTCTACCGCCTCCAGGAAGGCCATGTAGTTCACGTCGGACCTCGAGTCTGGGGAAGAGAGCCGCTCCGCAAATTTTCGCTGGAGTAGCCTCGCCCTTCATTCGGGTAGGGTCGGTATTGGGGTTTCGGATGCTGGTTACAAATAGCGGCGGTGTCGACCGAGAGCTCCAGAAACATGCGGGGGCTGTTCCCCTTTCGGAGTATCTATCCGTTTCAACGTGAACGAAAGCCCACACCGGCCTACCGGCACACGCTGGAGTTGTCTTGCCTGCTGCTGGCGCCGCAGTCTGCACCACATCCCACATCGTCGATAACTACATTTGTTGTATGAAGACTTTCCATTTCTTTCTCACTTGGGGCGGGCAGGGAGCAAGCCGACCGAGCTCAGGACCCTCTCGAACATTGTGCCGGGTACGACACCCCTGTTGAACCGGTCGAAGTCGCGCAACGGTGGGGTGAGGCTCAGTCGCCTCCGGTGGATCGCCGCTCCGAGCTCCCTGCAAACAGTTGCAACAGTTGCCACAAACATGCACACGTGCGAAAGTCTCGGGGCGGTTCGTCGTTGGATTTACGCAGGCGGGCGAGGGGAAAGAATCGCTGAGACGTTCAGCGTTTATTGTCACACATGCTGTTCACACGGTGTAACGCATCATTTCTGCATGAGCGACTCTAAACACCGTGCAAAATTATACTTCGTACATATAGCTCTGAAGAGAAAATGTGTCTTTGTCGCGACTGTATTGGGTTTTCAACAATGTTCTGCATTGCCTTAGTAGCATGAACCTCGAGAATCATGTTCAACCTCAGCCAACCAACCCTCTGCTAGCTTCGTTTTATTCCCAGCATCGTACATGCACTCGCCCATAATGTCGACGGTCTAAATGACGCGATTCGAGTTTCAGTGTAATGCTATTCTGACGCTACTGCTCCGCTCAGCACGAAGAAACCGTTTCCTATGCACAGCTCCTATGCACACATAAAGTTCTGCTGTGCACCGTACGGCGATCAGACAAGTCAGACCTTAAGGTCTCCATGACGACCTCCTCTTCTTCCGCAGAGAGCGAGCTCGTCTCTGGCGAGGGTGATCCGGTCGCTGGATTCGACGAGAAAGACGCCTGGAACATGTGCGTACGAACGCGAAAAAAGAAGCGACAGGTGAAAGGTGCGGTACAGTGATGGGGGCAAGAGAGAGAGAGAAGACTTGGAGAGAGATTGGTAGACGAGCGAGGAGAAGAGAGACCTAACGGTTCGGGGTTCACGGACGTCGGGTCGGTCCGTAACAGTGCGTCCACCAACAGAGGCAGCTCGTACGCTGCCGTCACCCGCGCAGATACGCAAATTGCACCACTTTTCTGCAGGTTTTACACGATCGCGCTCTCGGGGGCATTGGCATGGTTTTTCTTGTGGGCGCACTCTAGCGTTGCAGCGACCGTTTAGGGAAAAAACATCATCGCATTGGTTTGTCACAGCGGAGAAATGATGACACATCTTCCATGTGATAAAAACCGGACAAGATATACATCCGCCCTCTTCTTTCCGAAGGACGCAGTCCTAGACGTATCGCACCCACGCCCTCTACACGAACTCGGCACGCTTGGAAGTCTTTTCCAAGCAGCCTAGACACACTCGGAGTTTCGATTTCACGCAAAAAATACTATTTTCTTCGTACTCGTGAGGGCTGCTGTGGCGTCATAGTTGCGTCAGGTCTCGTTTAGCTCGGAACAACGGGTTTCTTGCTATTTGTCATTTCAGGCTATCACAGCATCCAATCCATTGCTGTTCACTAGTGTGGTGGCCGACCTGTGCAGCCTTGACCGAGGCGTCGACGTCACACTCGGGCTTCCGCTCGAGCTCCCGCACCCCAAAGACGCCCTCGATCTCCTCCACGAGGCGGACGTAGCGCACGAAGGGGGCCCCACTCTTGTCCGATACGTTCGGATCGACGTAGGCCTCACAGAGGGTCTGCCAGTGGTAGCAGCACCAACAGCAGCACCAACAGCAGCAGCAGCACAGCAAGAAATAAACAACCTAAGCAGCGGACGAAAAATTCAAGTTTATTTGCCACGCGCACGAACGAACAACCGTTGTTGCGGTCTAGAATATCAGGAGAGACTATGCATCAACGGGGCTCAATGCTGCGGAGTGGGAAAATATTGGACGACCGACAGGGTTGTCGGTACGGCCCTAGACTCCATCATCCTCAGCAAGCAAAGGGAAGCAAGCTCAAGCACCAGTTCGACTCCGCGAAGAAAATAACTAAGGATCTCGTCGAGAGACCGTCAGGCCCCAGCCAAGGCGAAGACGGACGAGAGGAACCACCAAGCGAAGAGATGGACAGCTTGACGGGACAGGCGTGTGGGGGCCGCAGTGCCCCATGCAGCGTCAGGGCTCCAGAGTTGCAAGTGCGCCTAGCTGGTGATAGAATATCTAGCCGTAAATATTATCTTCGGGTACATGCTCAGCTGGTCATTCCACTTTCAAGCTCCCCCAACCCCCCCCCGTCCTGACCTCCCAGCGACCTACGCTACGTGTTACCACCTCCATTCCCCGACGTGTTCATTGCGCTTTGTTTAAGAATGGCTAGGGTTGACGTCAGGCGGGCTCCACCTAGACGGAAATCCAACTTAAGGTTAGGCCGTCTTCGCCGACTTTGTGATAGTCCATGGAGGGAGGTGTGCGGCTTCCTTGTTCTCCCAGAGACTGCGACAACCGGCAATCCCATCCGGTGCAGCATCAGAGGCGCCGAAGCTGCATTATAGTGTGAGGACAATGTCCCTAGCACCTCCGGTGCACCTCCGGTGACCTCCGGTGATGCAGTTGAAACAGTTTCCCAGCTCTGCTGTCTTTGAAACGTGTCAACCCGGTAGATGACCAAGTGAATGCTTTCCATCGTCCAAACGAGAAGATGGCGCGGCAAAGTACGCCGAGTTCCCGCTTCACAGGAAATTCGCTTTCGTCGAAGACCAACATCAATTCATCCGAACGATTGAGCATCCCTGTGTCAGTCTACGAGGAGGGGTGCAGCAACGGTCTGAACTCCAGGAGACACCACGCTCGTCTATGACGCCCCCTCCCCTCCGTTCCCCGCAACCTTGTTCACCTCGAGCTCGAGTGGAGAGACGCGGAACCCCGTGCTGAGAAGGCTTCGCCCAAACTTCTCACGGCTCATCGACCCGCTCCTCATGGCGTCATCGCAACGGAAAAACTCTAGCGTGCGCAACCTTGAGCTACAGTTCGAACGAAAACAGAAACGAGAAATGCATAGACGTCAAAAATGTGTGTGGTACTCAGCATCCTGTGGCTTTTGAAAGAGTCCCGCACGAGGTGTGGGGAACGACCCGCATGCACGTCCACATACGGATCGGGTCTTTGGGAGTAGTGTGAAAGGAACACAGAAGAGACGATTACTGCCAACTTGAAGACGAGTGGAACGTCTGTACCAAAGAATGAAAACTGCGTGCATTCAGCGTTGAAATGGGATGCCTCGGTTACCGCTTTTACAGTATATACCCAAAACGGGGTTGTCTACTGTGGTTGAAATGAGAAATTGTCGAACCAGGAGAACAGACGCCTTCGAGTGCATGACGCCTTGGAAGGACTGCCAAATCTGTCCATCGATATGTCTGCACCGAAATATGAAGGCGTACACATTTGTTCCTCAGGAGACAGATGTAGTGCTGGAGAGGAGAATTATTTACGGTCAGAACCAGAGAACATCGTATCAAACCCACCGAAACGTGAAGGCCTTCAGTTGAGTCAGCAGCTCTGCTAGCCCTCTGTCGCGACCCCTCCCAAGCACCACCGAGGATGTCATGCTCACCTCCGATACCACGGAGTGGGCCGGCTGTGTCGAGGTACGTACGGGTGACGTTTGGAGTTCGCACGTGTGCCGAGCCGCGAAAGCGCGCAACGCATGTACGCGTCGTCAACAGATTGCGCAGGACGAGGAGATAGGGCGAGGGTTGAACTGTTGTCCGAAGTAATATCGATTAAGTAGAACGTGTTCTAGTTTATCATGCAGCATGATGATCCCATGGTTCTTCCAACGCAACGATCTCTGCGTATCCTGTGACCAGCAAACTGATAAAGTTGCTTGTTGCTACTCTTTCCTCGCAGCTCACAAGCCCTCTTACAGCAAGATAGTTCTGCCCGTCGTGCCTAATCCTACGTGACAACCGAAGTACGACACACCCTGCTGAGGCCGGTAGGTTTCCCGAACACGCGCGACGCCGCGACAGACGTGCCGCAGCAGCCCGAGCTGCTACCGCCGCCACCGCCGACCGACGACGAACCGCCCCCACACACGCCCTCGCGGTCCCCGTCGCCGTTGCAGCTGCCGCCGCCGCCGTCATTGCCCTTGATCCGAAAACCCCCCGCCCCGCCCTCGTGGTGGCCCACGGCGAGGCAGCCACCGGGCGATCCCCGAGCCCCTTCGCCGAGGTCCTCGAGGAGGTGTCGATAGGCGATGAATACACCGGTGGGGTGCCTGGGGTCGTCGGTGGCGGCGTACCTGGCGCGAAGAGGGGGGTTGGGGTTCTGTCGAAGTATTGTTGTATGTGTATGCAAGATGGGCAGGCACGAGAAAGTGGGGAAAAGAAAAAAGGGAGGGGAGGAGACAGCTTCGAGTACACTGCACACCCCGTCACTTCCGCAAGGAAAACGAGTTCCACAACCTCCACTACCACGGCGGTAAAAAGCCTCACCTCCTCCAATGACCGACGATCGACGAAACGCAAAGAACACACCTCTTCGCCAGCAACTCCTGAGTGTGGTAGTCCGCGGGAAGGACGCCAAATGAACCGAGAACCCGGGCAAGTTGGCCCACCGAGACATGCCCTTCATTTTTCCTGTCGAACTCCTGGAAACCGGGCTGGATTGAAAGACGGCGTCTGCGCAGCGTTGCGCGGATCTGCGCCGTTAGAAAGGGACATGTACGAGGTCGAGGTTTGGTACTTGAGGATTGCGGTGACGCTGAGGAAGAGAACAACGGGGTTTGAAGCATGACAATCGACTACAAAATAGTGGTGGAGTGTGAGGGTGCGAGCGCGGTGGTAGGATAAATGAGTGGAAAGGGAGGTGCGCATAGCACAGCAGAATGTCGATGAGGTTGCTCGTTCGCCGCGCAGCTGCTTACCGTTGTTTCGTGAGTCGCCTCTGTCTCAAGCCCGGATTTCTGGGGCTAACGTGAGTGCGCCCCCAAGAGGTGAGAAAGTAGGGGGTAGATAGGTGGAGACAGAAGTTGAGAGAGACATGGGAATCGGCCTTGTGTGTGCGTTTATACCTCTTCCAACGCTTTGTCGATCGTTTCTCTCTCGCTCACACTCTCCTCGACCGCGCCCCCCTCCCGCCGTTGCTGCTGCTGCTGCTGCTCACGCTCGTGCTGCCGTGGATTATGGTGATGGTGCTGGCGGCCGAAACCAACAACGGTGTTGTCAGCGATGGCGTACACGTGCTTGCACAGCTTAAGGAAGCTAACCTGAGAGACAAGGCACAAGGCAAGGACAGAGAAAGAGCGAGAAAGAAGAGAGACGTAGGTATTCATGGAGAGACAAGAGGAATATATTGGGAAGTGATGGGCGAGAGGGGGTTGAGAGACCATGAGGCAGCGCATACTCTTCCCCCTCCCCCTCTACACTGTTTCTGTTTCCCTTTGATGATTCCCTCACCTTATTCCCGCCGTGCCGATACCGCCTGGTGAGCGTGTCGAGTTGGTCGTCGCTGAAAGGCAGGCGAAATGCATCCGAGAGTCCGCGCCGAAACACTGACTCAGTCACCGACCCAGAACGTGCAGGGTCGTACGGCGCGTAGGCGTCCTCGGGGATCAGCCGGTGGTAGACCACCTTGCAGAAAACAAGCACACTGTTCGGTGAGTAAACCGGGGCAAGGTAGGGACTAGGGGAGATGGCGAGACGCTGTACAGATCGTCGTTGAGCACCACATTGAGTCGGGATGACGCCCCGTCATGTCCAGCAGCGCCGAATGACGCAGAGCTCCTCGAATACCCCGTGCTTCGAACAGACTGACAGCGTTCCAAATGCACACGCTGTGCGTACCAAACGCCTTCGGCACATCGACCCTAGGAACAGTAGACAACGGACGTGCGAGCGTGTGGCACACTCCACCAAACGCCCTGCAAGATTCCATGATATGAAAAGACTCACGCCTATAGGTCGCTTTGGTATTATATTACGAACCTTAGACGCCATCTGCCGTTCGATCGGCAAGGAACCTTTTGGTGGCGGAGCCGTCCCCGTTCCGTCGTCTCGCCCCCTTGCCCGCCGCCACCCACCGCCGCAGCCAGCCGCTATCCCGCGCCCCGACACGGGAGAGCCGACACCCTGCTCCTCGCCCACCTGGAAGATGATGTCCGGTACAGGCAGACGGCGACGACGAGAGGATCAGGCGTGTTTAGTGATCGTGAACAGAGGAGGGGCGATTGTCCGCACCACCTTTTGGGGGACCGGGGTGGTTCTTCCGTCTGGGACGGTGCTTCCGTCTGATCAACGATAGTTAAACAGTCGCAAATACATTCGTGTGATGTGTCGTGTTGGGAGGTACGACACGGTGGGATGTCCGAGCGTTTTGGACGGGCAAAACCAAGGCCCAAACGAAAGCGGGCTGTTCGACGTAGGCTGTGCGACCCCCATCCCCGCACTCCAACTCTGCTGCTGCGTTATCCCCGAGAAAACAAACCTTCCTCACCATGAAACCCACGGCGCCGCGAGTTGGGAAACCTGTGACGGAGCTGTTGATGGAAGAGCCGTTGTCGAAGTCCTCTGCGTCGGCCTCAACCAACTCTTGGCTGCTTTCAATGGTTGGAGAGAGTTGCGAGAGGAAAAGTTGAGGAAACACTGGCAATGTTAACTCAGAAAGCGGAGTAGTGGTGTGATAGAAAAACGTATGTGACTACTCACGCTCATGAACTCATCACATGCTAGGTGCCACCAACCACAGGAGAGAGGGCCGCATATGATGTCGTCTGTAGTGGGAGCTGCCATCGCGAATAATATTGCAGATAGTTTTACGTAGTGTGTCCAAGGTTCTATGGACGCACCCGTCAGGAGAAAGGCACGCGGTCGTTCCGTCAGCCGTTCCAGTCCCCTCTGTAGGAGCGCGACGTTGTTTCTGCAGCTGCGTGCAATGTCCCTGTCGGTACTGCTGCTGCTGTTGCTGCTGCTGCTGCTGTTGTTGGACCGGTGCAACATCGGTGGCACGAGCATCGGCAGCAACAGGACCGATACCACCAGATGCAGAACCCGAAGCGTCGTCGCAGTCCGCGTGCATCGCTCTGTAGCTCACGCTGCCGTCTCGAGTCTGGTATGCCCGTAGCAGCAACCTTGTTTCGTGAGAGGTTTTGGTTGAATCCGGCACAACGCCACCGGAAGCATGTCATTGTAGGTCGATGGCATGAGACACAGGGAGCCCGCACGGGGTTGCAAGACCGCGTTAAACGTTGTGGCCACGTCTTGGCATATGTGTGCCGGGTGAGGGAAGGGGGGGCACACGTAACTCAAACCATGGCGAGGAAGAGATTTACTCATTTTCGGACTGTTGGGCGCACAAACCGGCTGACGAGTATTGAAGATAACACAGCTTCTGTTTTGAACGGCATAGTACATTCTCGAACTTCGGTGGATGCCCCCATGTACCCCCCAACACAAAATCGCGACTCGCCCCCAATCCTTCCGTCTGATGCTACTAACATCCGACTCATTTTCCTCGCCTGGCTTCCTCTTTGGACAGCCTTCCCTTGAACATTGAGTCCAGCTGCCGGAGGAAGATAGGGCTCGTGACCCTACCGCTGTGCCTCTTGTCGAACGTCTCAAACAGGGACTGGAGGTTGCCAAACGAGGGTGAGGGCGGCGTTCAGGCCAGATGGGGCTTGGCGAGGCATGCATGCTCGCACGCAGTGAATCACACCATACTACGAAACGTCACAGTTACCGCCGTCGGCGAAAAAATCAGTGGCAGAAATTCGGCAAAGAAAAACATCATCAGTCAAGGCATCAAACGAACGCAGGCTCCCCCGTCAGGATCTCGAGACCGTGTCAACCATTGCATCCCTACAACAACGGTGCGCAGACTGCAATACTTCAACAACAAGTCCCACAGCAGCAGCATTCTGCGAGGGCGAACTAAAGAAACATAAGGTCGGTGCTTTACCTTGACGACTAGGCCCTCCGTAGCCGAAAACAACCTGACCCGTCCCAGCAGCGCGGCCACTTGGTTCGCCTCCTGGTTGGAGAGTCCCGGGCGGTGTACCCCATACCCAGACCCCGGTCGGTCTTCCAGGGAGAGCTTGACATCCAGGGTAGGGTTCTTCTCGAGCCCTCGGCGAGTGAAAACCTGAATCCATTGAAACCTTGAGATATTGTCATGACGCATCACAAAACCTTTCGTTGTGTGCGTGCAGGGGCTATGGCGCGTTGCGATGCGTGGTCATGACCGAGGTATCACGGGGGTTGCGTATTGCCCACAGCGGGCATGTTATCCTCCTACCTGATCGCATAGATGTTTACCCGTCACGAAAGCGGATGCGTTTTGTGCCGGACGATTGAGTTTCTCCATCTGTATTTGGATTTGGGCCTAGACAAGCGGCTCCTCGTTTGTGTGGCTGCTTGTACTTTTATCGGCGAACCAAACAGGAGTGAGTCCTCTTCCGGCGATCACATCAGTCAGCAGTAGACAGTAATGGTGTTAAGCATCCGATATCAAGCCACTATACATTTGACCAGTCAGCGCTGACTGGTCTAGTGATTTGATGTCAGTTGCTAAACGTGGTGCAGACATAATAGATACACATCTTTGTCCACCAGTTAGGCGCACCTTCTCGACCTGCTGGCACAGCTTCCAATAGTTCACCACCCCTTCACCGACAGAGCCAGCCCTCGCGTCACCCTCAACCTCGTAGCGCTTGACTAGCGCCTCAACCTCCTGTACGGTCAGGAGGTCCGAGGGAGGAGCCCCCTTTGCCGGCGCCGTTAGGCCGGCTTGGTCGAGGGCGCGTCGGAACTGCCCTTTGGACACCTGTTCAACCACAAGAGCAATTGCATAAATCAAAACATGTTTTCGTTGAAGAAAGAAGCGTTAACATCGCCCCTGCCGCCAAACGATGGTCGGCTGGGGGTTCTAAGAAGTGGAATCAGCGTGTTCTTCCGTCTATTGTAGAACAAGTGGGTTGGCGCCGTGTGTCAGGTATCCACCGACCGAACGGCAGTACCGATCGGAGGGCTCGCTTAGGAAGTACACTCCGCACAACGTATGACCTACATTAGCAGAAAGGAGCTCGCGCCGTCTCTGTTGTTGGAGTGTAAGAGAGACTTCCAGTTGGCGCTATGGGTCATGCACATCGGAAGAAACGATGCAACGAATGACAAGATTGTCAACGGCCATACACGCATTTAATTTTGTGGTCGGTTTCAAACTCGCCGCGTAGACTACTACCTTTTTGTTGTGATGTACGTCATATGGCTTGAAAAACTCTTGCAGCCGAATCCGCCTCTGTTTGCAAAGCGTACGAAGCTTATCCTTGAGGGGTCGTACCACGCCATCATGACCCTTTTTCGGAACGGAGGAACAGAGAGAGGGCGAGACAGATAGGCAGGCAGGCAGGCAGACAGAAGTGAGACTTTCGAAGAAGGGGGTGCTATGTAGAAACAGAGGCAAAGCCGTGGCAATCACTTTGTAGGATGCACATTGTCGATTCAGTTGAGTGCACCCACTTCTTGTGGTTGCTTGTGGTGGTCAGATCGAAGAAGAGAAAGACGAACGTCCTTCTTTTGCCTTGAAAGAACTCTGTGAACAGTAGGAAAACGGGCACTGGGTTCAGCACTCTGCTTTCTTTGTGATCCATCCGTGTTTCTCTCCCATTGACCGCTGGCTGGAATTTCGCCTGACGCACGTTCGCCCTGACGTTCCCGCGTAAAACATGACACGATAATTTTGTGCATAGACGGCATCAGTGACTCGCACACATCGTTCACATCATCCACAGATGGTTCCGACTGCAGCAAGCACTTTCAATGGACAACTGGACTATTCAAATGTACTGCTGTAGTCTACTGACTATTGTCTTCAACACCGGTGTTCCTTTCAACTTTCAACTCTGGGACATTGACCACACTCCCATCACAAAGGGCCAGTGGGTGGCCTCTTCCACATGCCACATGCGTTTAGACTACATTGTATATTCACCGTGCGTCCGTGCTCCACTAGTCTAGTCGTAGGCAGTGCAGTCTGTAGCATGTACACTGATCCTGGCTTTTTGGTGCGGCCAGAGTATACGTCACCTTCATCATGATCGGCTCATCGCCATCGTCAACCTCCAAGGCATTATGCTGCATCAAGGACGGGTAGGACAGTTTGTTTAGTGGACTTCTGGCGGCACCAAGAGCCTGCGACGCCGTCATGCCCTTAGTGCAGCTCGTCGTTGCTGAGGACAAAGCGGCGCGTAGGTGATACTTGAGCGCAGGAGCAGAATTTGTTTCGTTTCGCGAATGGTTCACTGCCCACTTTCTGTGCCGGTTCGGTGCATACCCTACACGCGGGGGGATCGGGCGGCCACGTTCTGAACTCTTTCTCTTCTCTCTCCTGTCGAGCTGCCTCCTTATCTACTCAAACACACATACGAACGTTTCGCACTGACATCAAAACACACGAGGCACGAGGGAAGAACGGGCACTCGTGAGCACGACAAACATTCAGATCCTTCCTCCTTGTTGCTGGCGCACTTCGCATCGTTTGGGTGCACAGCAGTGTTGCAGTTGGTGCTGCAGACACAGCCACAGGCCAGCAACCCCGAGGCGCGAGGGGGGTGGTTTCATCCACGAGACCCCCCGATTTGCGGCTTGATCTCGTGATCTCGTCTGGCCCATCTCGTCTACCTGCTGCTGCTGTAAGAAGTACACCCATCGTGATCTCGTGCAACCTCGAGCCACCTACCCCGCAAGCTTGTCGACATCACTTTTGCAAGAAAACCTTTACGTGTAGTGCACGATCCCTCTTGCTACCGGAGGCGACAACCCAGCGGACAAACCTGTCGAGCGGGGCACCCAAACCGAACGGTATCTTGGGTGAAAAAGGGCGTGCGGGGGTGGATCCAAAGCAATGTCTGAACGAAAAACGGAGGGTAAGGACCACATGGAGGATGGTGATGAGGACCTAGAGGACCCGGATCTGAAGGTGTGAAGGGAGGGGCTTCTCTCGGCTGTTGCTATCGATGTCATGGCCGCTGGCCGTTGATGGTACAACCGTAAGCGGTCGTTGTGGTACTGCCGCCTGGTTGGTCCGTTCACTGCAAAACGTATGACGAGCGCTTGGCATAAGGTTCTCCCAGGTCGGGTATCTACCCCTGAATCTACTGCTCCCTGTAAGGCCGATGATGCTACATGTTATAATGTAGCAGCACTTCTGCAGGACGCCCTGGCACTTCCAGACTGCAATTGTAGGCAAACAATGATGTCACAAGTTTCTGTGTGCCGTGTGATGTCACAAGGTTATCCTCCTGGGAGACTCTGCCGTGGGGAAGTCAAAGCTGGTGGAGCGGTATCTAATGGACGAATACAACCCCCGGCAGCTGTCTACATTCGCGCTGACGTTATTCCGGAAGAATGCTAAGCTGGATGACGGCGTCGAGGTCAAAGTTGGTGAAGAGGACAAAGAGTTTGTTGGTCGACTGTACACTACAGGAGCAGTGTAGACTACCTTTTTGCAGGAGTGCTCTCTTCCGTGATGATATTTTTTTAGTGTAGTGGTAGACGGCGGTGGTGATCAGAGGAGGCAAAAAAATGCTCCACCACACGTCTCTCGGATACAACGCCCCCTCCCCACGGATACGTTTTCTGTGTACCCTTGACAGCGGGATAACCAGGAAAACCGTGTGCGTCTGTCAAACGTGCAAAAAGCTGAGCCACGCCCTGAGTTCGTCCTCGGGTAGTCTACGAAGGGCTGCAAGAAGCAACCGCAAAACACGCAGGTCTAATCGCACCGAGTCTGCTTTTTGCTGGCCTGTTTCTTTTTGCGCGGCTTACGGTGGGCGAGCGCAGATTTCTGGGACACCGCGGGACAGGAACGGTTTAGCAGCATGCACCCTTCTTACTACTACCGGGCGCACGCTTGCATCATGGTTTTCGACGTTACTCGAAAGGCAACGTACAAGAACCTTTCGGACTGGTACGGGGAACTGCGGCAGTACTCGGAGAGCATCCCTTGCCTGCTCATCGCCAACAAGATAGATGTTGACTACCAGGTGGGGCCAACGGAGGAGGAGTTTGTTGTTGTTGTTTGTTGTTTCTCACATTAGCTCTAAAGTCCACAAAAATGGGGAGCCCGTGGTCTCAAAACCCGGCACATACGACGCTGCGAGAAAACAAAAAAAAAAAAAAGGGTGCAAACCACTCGGAAAAAGAAAACAAAATGATAGAAAGAAAAGAACAGGTATCGCACCGACCGTTCGAGAAAAGAGCCCTCGGACACCGATCAAAATAAAACAAAACAAAAATAACAGGAGTGTATCGGCTCGAACCGTGTCGCTAATGCTCCTTCGTAATTACAACAAATTCCCGACACATGATCATTGTACGCCGTGCCAACAGAATTAGCGCCTCAATATTAGGAGGTGGTTTGGCGGAAACCGAGGATCTCAACGGAAGAGCGTAAATGCGTACCTACGTGACGAGTGCGTATATCACCATAGTACTACAATACTTCGAAGTATTCGACGAAAATCCCGGTGGTAGTCTTCAAAACATCGTCGTCACGGCCACCTGCTCCCAACAATGTTTATCCTGCGCCATTCATTAAGGCTGGCATTAACGTGAACATAACGCCGCTGCCCGACCCACGCCGCCAACGTAAACGTACCCTAACCACAGGTGACGAAGAAGAGCTTCAAGTTCGCCCAGCAGCACGATCTCCCTTTTTTCTTCGTCTCCGCGGCCGACGGGACGAACGTGGTGAAGGCGTTCGACGAGGCCGTCAAGGCCGGCATTGAGTTCAAGAAGAACGGAGGCGACTTCGTGGACGAGGCGCTGTCCCTATTAGAGGGAAAATAAACTGCTGTGGAGTAGAGGGTCAAGTTTAGCGAGCTTGGCGGTTCTCGACCTGTTGTTTGAGAGTTCCATATCGGTCCCCCTTCCAACTGTATTTTGTAGGCAGTAAATAATTGGTCTTGCGTGTCAACTAAACGAGGAAAGCGCAGAAAGCAATGGCCGAGGCATGGCCCACACTCAAGCTGGTTGCAGGCCCAGGGTTTTCGCCGAGGACTGTATTCGTCTATGTGTGTATTAGGGCGGACGCATGAGTCGGGAACAACGCGAAGAAAGCGACGAGTTGAACTTGTTCGACTTAGCTGATAGGTACTGTTTCTCTTTGACGCACACAGCAATGTCATGGTTCAAAATATTGTGTTTGAAAGTGTGAAATCAATCATCAACGCGGAGAATTCTTGCGCGCACCTGTTGAGAGTCTTGGAGGGGTCAACAGGAAGTCATTCTACCGTAGATAGGCTAACTTGATTGCAACAGAGGCCACGTGGCTGTTAAGTGCCCCCCCTAGCAACATGTGATACAGAATACGTTGCAAGCACCACTTAGGGTCCTCAACGCAGGACGATTTTCGTTCACTCTGTGTGAAGTAACACTGATATGACGTAAAACGCCCAGTGGAGTACGACCAACAAGTTGTCGTTCCCCGACACGGGACCACCGCATTTAGTTTGGCTTTTATGCCTTCACTACTCTCGGCTGAGAGAATGAACTGTGGAGGGTATAACTGATTGCTTGAGCTGTACATAACTTTGCTTTTGTCGCGTCACCCACTGTGTTGCGGGTACCATGGCCACCGATAGTTTCAAAAACAATAGTCCACGGCCGCGTACTGTTAATCTGTCGATTTCAAAATCACTGATGAACGGAACGCATCAGATGAAAACATGAATTTATCTTTGTTGGTGAACAGACTCTCGCTCACACAACGGGTTACGAAACTCCCCTCTGCCATGGAAACTCACGGGCAGCAGAGGTCTGGGTCTATTTCGTCCTACTGGGACTTGCGCACTGTCGGTGGTCTGCCGGGTACAACGCCTTCGACGGCGGTTGAAAGTCATTCACAAAAGCTTGGCTGATGTTCACCTGCCAACCGGCAGACGCGATCTCTGAAATGTGCTGAACTTTTACCACAACCTTCATCATGCGATGCCACACAGTCGCTTCGACGGGCTCTCCTTGAAAGCTTCCATATTTCCCAAAAGGACCCGAACGTCTGAAACATCTGCGACACACAGAAGCGTCGGCGTACACAGATTGTCGATCAGACGTGCACGCTATCAGTATTCAATCCCAAAAGATGGAACGTGATTTCAGGCACCACGACCAAACAACGTACAGCACGAGACTTGTGTATGTATGCTATCCAGACATCGACGTGAGCCCGTTCGAAGCCACCGCGCTTTCTGTGTGCCCATGACAAACTCCCATCGCATTAGCTGCTTGCTGTAGCACACCAAACGAATCTTACAACAAATAACAGGCAGCGTTGACGGAACAAGACGTGAAAAAAAAATCAACATACTCTTTCTAACTATGGCCTCGAATCAAACAACAGCAGAAATCAGACGTAACCCCACAAACAATCGCCCACACTCATTCCCCAAGCATGCCCTATGTACTTACACAGTCAGTGCAGCGGCATCTCACATCGAGTAAGCCAAGCCGCGCACATGGACTTACGCACTTCCTTCAGGGCTTGCTAACAATTACAATTTCCTCAGTGCTGTCGAACAGCCAGGCAGCAGCACGCCGTTTGGCAAAAACACGCGCGCCGACTTCAGCGCCGTCGCCGTGCCGTCTATGTGCCATTTTCTATCACCCAAACAAAGCTCTAAAGATATGTTCACGAAACAAAAAAAAAAAAAACTACACTCTTCTGAAAATGAACCAGGGATATATGCCACCGACCGCCTCATTGTTTCCCTTTTCACAGTACGGTCGTTTGTTGTCGTCTTGTCTCCTTCTCTCACCCCCCCACCCCCCAACCGCCTACAAAGGAGAATGGGAAGCACACCATGCACAATGACACAAAAAACAATCAGCAATCATTCACAGAAACACCTGTCAAAACGCACGGATAGTGACGACATCGTGTAGAAACTACACGTCATCTGGTGCGGAACACATATGGCAGCAAAAATTGCGTCCAAAACATGCTCAAAATTCTACCTTTTCGAACCCTTGCCAACATCAAAAACAGCTTTCGACTCCCCCAACCGCCTGGTAAAACCCCTTGGGTGAGCCTCCCACGCGCTCTGAGCGGGAACCACAGACAAGAGCAGCGGCAATTCGACCGACAGACACGCGCAAAGAAACACACGATATTAGTGCCACATGCACCGACCTCCACAAAATCCCGAAAAACTCGATGATCGCGGTCCCTCATCCGTTTCGTCTCCAAGCATGGGACTCACACTCACTCCCCGAACACGACACAGAAACCGAACCGAACCCCACACCCCGCAAAAACACGCCTCCCACGAAAACAACGCAACACCCAAAAACGCTGCTGCGACGACGGAAGGGTGCGCGCTGCTCAAGACCTAAGCTAAAAAAAAAGAGGCAAGTGGGCAACGCACCGCACGTGGATTTTTCAACCCTACAAAGAGAGAGCCGAGGGGTGTTCATCTTATGTGAACGAAAACCCCGCAAAATGATCCCCTTCACGTCTCAGCCTTGTCCCGCGGCGCTGCAAAGCAACCAGTAGGTATAACGCAGAATGATCAACCAAGGTGGAGCTGTTGGGAAGAAACGGGCGGGCGTCCACGGACCGGGGCAACAATGGATCACAGCACCGGGCGCAGCATGAGCTGGGTAACCGACGGTACCTCCAGCTTTTCCCTTTGCCGCACCTGTATTGAAACAAGCAAGTGTGCGGAAAAAGAACAGCGGAGTGAATAGGCACGTTACCACACGCAAGAGTTCTCAGGTATGACGATCAGAATTGTCTGCGCGAATAGGTCCAACCGATACGGGGCGGATCATAAAAGAATAAACAAAAGATGTACGAGCAATGGGCAAGAGGGGCGACAAAAAACACGTTACCACACGTAGTTTTCAGGGATGAGAACTGTTTGCCCAGATAGGTCCTAGGTTCACCGAACCACATCAGGAAGGGCATGGAGGTTAAAACGATTACTATGCCGCCCACAGCCGGCAGATGTCGCTCGAAACAAGCAGCAACAAACAATAGCTTTTTTTTGTCACAACAACTCGGTCCTCAGATTTTGCTCACAGCCTCGCCAGGATTGGCGCTACCTTGTGCTACTGCAGACACGGCAGGCCTATGGCAGGGCCTCGGCAATTGCAACGGGGCAAGAATTGGCCAAAACGAATCGAAACTAGACCCGGATTGGAAAACGAGATGTCGCCGCTGGAGGTGAGGGGTCGGTGCTAGAACAACTTCAACGATTTTCTTGCAGCGGTCGACGCTGCTGAACAACACGCATTAAGAGAGAGAGAGGAATAGATCCTTACACCTAGAGAGATAACAGCAGGAGCAGCAGCACGCCAGCAGCCGCAGCAGCGGTAGCGACATTGCAAAGCAATGATCTTCTCTGGCCGCATCATCAGCTTTACGTTTGGTTCTTATACGTTCAAAGTACGAGGGAGCTCAGGCTGCAGACAGACCCTCTTTCGATGCTTGATCGTTGCTTAATTTTCCCGTTGAACGCACGCAGGACATCCATGTGATACTCATCTTCCGCGCAGTGTGTTAACCAATCCATTACAAATTCACGCCCCAGGGCAACCAACTTCCAGCCTCGGACAAGAGATCGACATCCAACCCAAGCCCCGACACGTAACAACCAGTATAACAAAGGAGACCTACGCACCTGCAGCTCTAAATACATGAGCTCCCCATCCTCCACCTCCACGGCGGCGGCCGCGGGGAGGAGGACGTCCGGCGACAGCACGCTCGGTTCCGGGAAGTTGTTGAAGTACCTGGGAAAGAGAGAGAGAGAGAGAGAGAGAGAGAGAGAGAGAGAGAGAGAGAGAGAGAGAGAGAGANAGAGAGAGAGAGAGAGAGAGAGAGAGAGAGAGAGAGAGAGAGAGAGAGACGTGAAAAACACTAACCTAATCGGGCTGATCCCCGCGTACGAAAGGCACGGCATGATTTGTGGTCCTTCCTGGTACAACAAAACTTGTCTTGCAACGGACGCAGATAGTATGAATGACGAGATATCTGTTTTTTTCGTCCACAGCACGCGGACGCTGACTTAAGGCGGATGACGTCTCTCGCAGACGTTGTCTCTTCTCGGTGACGGTAGGGATCACCAACTCTTTGAATATCGCCACCGAAAGATGCGTCTGGACTACTGCTGTAGCAGCGCATGAGGCATTTGCACTGCTGCGGTTGTGATGAAGTGCGCGAACGAAAACGTCGCCCTCGCAAGTGTTTGCCCCGTGTCTCTCTCTCGCTCGCTCTCTCTCTCTCTCTCTCTCTCTCTCTC
>CACKRE030000416.1:3525-20153 GCA_902602495.3 Ectocarpus sp. CCAP 1310/34 | reverse complement strand
GGGGGGGGGGGGGGGGGGGGGGGGGGGGGGGGGGGGGGGGGGGGGGGGGGGGTAGTGAGCGGCGCGCTCTTCCCGGCGAGAAGAGGGGGCATGACACCGAGAGAGGGCACGCCACAGAGCGAACGGCGACACCGAGCGATGATGAATGAGATTTCCAATCCTGGTCTTGGAAGCTGGTGACACAAACACGACAGAAAAAAACTCCCTCCGTTTGCGCACACATCATCCACGGGAAATTTAAAAGCAGGTGCGTTCCCCACCCCACCCGTGTGCACCCCAAAACGAGATAAAAACAACAAAAAAACATGACCAGATACACACCGCCTAAACACGCAAAATAAGCGGGCCATCTCCCTACCGGCGTCAATCAGAACGAGACCAAATACTTACCTCCGTGCAGACGAACACCCCACCCCTGTCCGGCACGTAGAGGTCGTGCAGCCGAAACCCTTCGAAGAGGCCGGAAAACACCGCGTACACCCGTTCTCCCAGTAGCATTGCCCTCCCCCGAGCTGCCGGCCGTGGGGGCGTCGGCGGTGACGCAGAAGACGGGGCCAAGACAGCAGGGGATGGGGGAGCCGGTGGCGGCGGCGCATTCTCGGAACCCCGGACCCCGGCGGCGTCGGCGGCGGTGGCAACATCCGTACCCGTCCCGCCTACTACGGTATCGGCGGGAATGCCAGCGGAGGCCGTCGGGGTTGGAGGGGGATCTAGGTTAACGGAAGCCGGGGACGGGGCTCCGTCGTCGTCGTCACCAGCCGCGTCTTTGTCGACCACCAGCAACAGCTCCCCGTTGCCGCTACCGCCGGCGGCGGCGGCGTTCTCACTCGCTCGGGCGCCGCTCGACGATAGCAGCGGCGGCGCCGGCGCCTGCGCTGCGGCTGCTGCTACCGCTTGTACTGTCCTCGCGGTGAGCTTGGGTGCGACAGCCGCGGGGCCCACGGCAGTATTGGTGTCTTCGGGCGGGACGAAGTAGAGCATCATCAGCATGATGAGCAAGCGGTCCATGCCCTGATGCGGCACGATATTGTAGCAACGGCAAGTAAAAGGGGGATAGATCCTCAGCAAGGTGAGTGAGAGAACAGGGGTAAGCGACTGTTCGCCTCCCGATCGCCGCGATTCGCGAATCTAGCAGCCAGGGGGCACGATGTCGCGATGGCAGGCAAGACAACCGCAGTGGCGTGATACGCGGCACACGCGCTCGGCGCTTTGCCGCTTGAACGGACATCTTCCCATGCGCCGACAAGAAGGAAATAACACTCGGACAACGCTATCTTCCGTCCCAAGAGCAGAAAAAGAAAATCACACGTCATACCCCCGGGCCTTGTCTACCCGCCTCCAAAACCCTCCTAGTACCCAGTCCCTCCGCAAAAAAACGTTTCGCAAAGTTGTTTGTCAGCCATTGGTCGAGGGGCTACAGCCCCTCCAAAGAATCTGAGCTCCTTGCCAGATAAAGGGTGACTTGGCTTCATGATGAAATGTGTCCCCAACACACGCGGGGACACTTTTGATACTGAAGCCAAGTCAGCAAATTTTTCCAGTAACGGGCGATGTACAATTTTTTCGACCCAGGGGGCACGCGGATTGGGAGATGTGTGTAGACAGTAAGTAGACCTCACACAGCGTATCACACAGCGTATCACCTCAGCCAAGCATGATAGACCAAGGTCTCACGTGCGTCGCACACAGTGGAGCCTCGGGTGACTTCGGTGCGGTGAATAGGAAATTTGAGTGCCGTGTCCCCGAAGTGTCCACATTTGGGCTTCCAGTACTAGGAGGGTTAAGGGCCTCGCAACCCAAAGCACGTACCTGACAATAACCCACGGCCGGAAATCTAGCGGCGATGGCAAGCAAAACGTTCTCGAGGCACCGCCTCTTGGACCCCACCGGCACCGCGGCCCAGGCGTCGTCGAGCCTCTCCAGCACGGCGGCGTCGTCTTCTGCCGCTACTGCTGTCTCTACCCCTGCCTCCTGCCGCGCAGGTGTTGTTGTCCCGGCTGCTCCGGCCGCCTGCTGCTCACCGCTGGCCGCCGCCGCCGCGTTCCCGCTGGTGACGGGGACAACCGTCGGCGACCACCCCCGTCTGCCAGCCGTCTTTTCCGTCTGCTGCCTGGGCGTTAAACCACCGCCGCTACTGCCGTCGCCGCCGCCCCCGCCGCTGCCGATCGTCATCCGCCTTGAGCTCCTCGGCGGCGAGGCCCTAATCCTGGCCCCCACCCCGTCCGACGACGGATCGGGGGCGGACGGGGCGGGAGAATGAGGGGGGAGACGGCGCGCAGCACCTTTGCCGCCGCCGCCGTCGTTGT
This sequence comes from Ectocarpus sp. CCAP 1310/34, assembly GCA_902602495.3. NCBI lineage: Eukaryota > Phaeophyceae > Ectocarpales > Ectocarpaceae > Ectocarpus > Ectocarpus sp. CCAP 1310/34. The sequence goes on along the minus strand of CACKRE030000416.1, from coordinate 17,847 downwards.
CTCTACGGAACGGAGAGAGCGGGAAGGAAGCGAGCGTGAAGCCTCCTCCTGCCGGCTCCCGCGACGGGCTCGCTCCACCGGCGGCGACCCGGGCCCCCGGCCCCGTGCCCGGGCTCACGCCCGGGTTCAGCCACGAGAACGGGCCGCCGCCGCCGCCGCCGCCGGTGTCGTTGAACCCTCCGCCCCCGTTCTCCCCCTGCAGCGACGCCCGTCGGCGGTGCGGGGTTGTCCCCCAGCCCCGCCTCCTCGGCGGGGTGCCTGTGCCCCTGGCGCCAACCAGCTCGTCGTCGTCGTGTCTCCAGTTGCCGACCAGAAGGTTGGTCAGCGCGCCGCCGAAAAAACCTAGCCCGTCGCCGCCGCCGCCACGGTCTTCACCGCCTCCACCGCCTCCACCGCCTCCACCCCCGGCACCCCCCATGGTCATGCGCCTTCTGCCCCCCGGCCTGGGTGTGCTAGTCGCCGCCGCCGTCGATCTCGGCGTGGCCGTCGCCGACGCCGAGCCTCGCCGTGTGCTATTGTTGTTGCCGGGAGTGATCGTGCTTCGGCTGCCGTCGCCGCTCTCACGGCGCTTGTGGGGGGCCACGGCGCCGAACGCCCGGGGCACGTCGCGCGCGATAAGGGCGGCGTGGGGCCCGGCCCTGCCGATTTCGACCAGCTGGGCGAACGAGCTCAGCGACGACGAGAACGAGCACGACGAGAACGAGTCCCTGCCACAGATGCTCCCGCTACCGCTGCCGCCGCCGCCAGCAATACTACTGCCACTGCTGACCCGACGATCCTTATCGCCGTCGCCGCCGCCGCCGCCCCCGCCGGCGACGGCCCGTTGCACGAGCATTTGCCACACCGCGGGGCGGAGGCTCGCAGGCACACCCGACGAGCGCACAATGCCCCCGAACAAGTCCTTGCCGCGTTCCTCGCCGAAGCCGAGGGCATCCCGCCAAGCCCGGCTCACCGCCTGGCACGCCGCGAGAGCCCGTAAGCTTCCCGAGAGTCCCACCGCTCGGGTCAAGAACGCCGGCAGCTCGCGGGCGAGAGGCTCCAGGTCGCAGATCCTGCCGCCGTCCCACGCTGGCTTGCTACCGCTACTGCGGCTTGCACCGCCGACGTTCACGATTGGGTCACTGCCGCCGTACGCCGTCTTCGAGAGAGGTGAACTGATGGCTGGCGCAAACCTTGCCGCCCCCGCTCCCTCCCCTCCCCCCTCCCGCTGCTGCGGCATGGGAGGTGACACGAGGAGGTTATGGCGGGTGCTTTCGCTTGAGGCGGCCTGCAGAGCGGCGAACCCTCTCCCGCGAGCGCCGCAACCGCCACCACCTCTACCGCTGGCGCTCCCGGCTGGAGAAGGCGCTCTTGGTACGTGCTATGTTATCAACACGTTTTTGGGCGGGAGTGGAGTGTTTTGAACGAGCCAAAAAGTGACGGCGGGGGCGAGACCGGGAGGGGGCGGGGTTGGGGAAGACACCGGGAAGGGAACAAAGGCGTGGCATTGAACAATTATCCTCGTATTTTGCGCATGAAGGTCGGCAACCGAAGAACAGAATTCGGTGGGATGACCATCTATGTACTTGCTCGTGGGAGAAAACGCCCGGACAGTCGCGATGGCTTGGAAGGATGTTACAGAAGCTCGAACTAGGTCTGCGTATCTAGAGTTGCCAACGAATCTCTGAGCCACACGAGCCTTGTGCAAGGCAAACCACTGAGGTGGATTTCGCGAGACGAGACACCACAGCGGAAGGAAGGAGACGATACAAAGAAGCATGACATTTGACACGAAGAAGACGCACTCGACTCGAAACGCATCTCAAAAACAACAACAACAACGCTCAAAGGAAAAAGTTATCCGTCCGCTCTTGCCATCAATTCGCAAGACCTTACGACGGGAGCGACGACGAGATACAGGACTCCTGCAGCGCTTCGACCGTGCGAACCGCACGGCCAAGTCAACTCCATCTTTCCAATCCTTGCTCCACAGGTTGACGAGTGTCCAGTGTTGCGCAGCAGCAAACTCCGGCGGCAAGGGGCCTACAACGGTACTCGTAGCACCCTATCTTGTGGTGGCCGGCCGTAACACGAGCGCTCTGATGCCTGGTAATCGAAGGCGTCAACATTAAAAAAATATATATACCACAAGTTACAAACGCCCACCTCGTTTCCGTGCTGGCCCGGCAAGCAGCTCGGCCGTGGGTCCCGCGAGGACGCCCCCCCCGCCTGCATCCTGGTGGGCCCCGGCGACAGCGACGCCCGCCTCCGCGGGGACCGGGCGGAAGCTGGCGTCGACCACGAGGACCCGGTCACGCGTAGGGAAGACGTCACGTTATGCGGCTGCCGTTCCGTTGGGGAGTGGCGAGCTGCGGTCTCCTCTGCTGCCGCCGGCGCCGCTGCAGCTGCTGCCGGTGACCCGGGCCTCACTGCCGGTGACCCGGGGGGGGCAGGCGCCCCGCCGCGCGCGCGGGGTGGTGGTGGCACACCGGGCTTGGGAGGGGACCCGGAGCACGGCTGTTGGCGCGGGGGGGACCCCGAAACCGGCCCCGCCGCCGCCGGGCCAACGCGACGAGACGGCGATCTCGTCGCGCAGCCCCTCGACGCGATCCCCTTCACGGCGGCCGGCGCTGGCTTGGAAGCAGCTCCCGCTGCCCCCAGCGGCGGCGGCGTTGGCGGCGATTTTTCGGCTGCGTCTTCGGCCGCCGCGTCCTCCTGGACCGCCGCTTGGGGTAATCTCGAAGAGCTTGCGGGCGATCCCGGCGAAGACGATGAGGCGCCCACGGCACTGTCGCTGCCGAGCTCTCGGAAAGACGTTATCGACAGCAGCCTAGCTTCGTCCTGGTCCCTGACCCCGTGCCCTCTGTCCTGCACTTCGCTGCCACTTGTGGCGCTGCTAGCAGAACCGTGCCCTCTGTCCTGCACTTCGCTGCCACTTGTGGCGTTGCTACCAGAAGAAGCCCCACCTGCAGAAGGAGCAGCAGCGGCGGAGGCGGTGGTAGTGGTAGAAGCAGCGGTCACCACAGCCGGCGGTGGGGGGCCGTCGAAGAAGCTTCGGCGCGGTGCCAGTGCTGCCTTCGTCCCTTCTGCGTTCGCCTTCGGCGAAGCAGAAGCCACGTCCTTTGATGAGCCGTCGTCGCGCACGACCCCAGCACCTCCCGTCGCCACGCCAACAACAACGACCGCTTTCTCCACATCCCCGCCATCGCTGCTCACCGCCGGCCAGAGCACGGGGGAGCTCCTGGTCTTGGGGGTCATGTACATCTCCCCGTCGTCGGAGTCGTCCACAGCACTCGCGGACAAGCAGATGGAGGAACTGCTGCTACCCGCGGGCGTAAACCTGTCCGCTGCCGCGAACGTCGCTGCTACCGCCGCCACCGCCGCGACGGCCGCCCCCGTCGCCGAAGCACTGCTGTCCTCCGCAACCGCTTTCTCCGTGTTCGCGCCTGACGGTGAGGGCACAGGCGGCGGGAGGCCAGCATCGGCACCGCCGCCGCCCTGCCCACCATCAAACGCAAGGAAAGAGGCGAAAGACGGCGTCCTCGTCAAAGGCCCAGGTGTGTTCCGGCCTTGGCGTTGCCCATGGTAGGACAGCTTTTCCATGACGGCGGGGGGGGACGGGGTCGTCATTGGGCTGCTTCCGGCAAAGTCATCTTCTCTCAAGGGAGAAGGCGGTGTGTCAAACCCATGCGATGCTCTCGACGACGCCCCCGCCAACGTCACATCTGCGGGACGCGACCCGGTTGCCTGGCTACCCTCAGCGACGGGCACGGGCATACCCGAGCGGTCTTTCACGTCCGACGTATCTGGTGGAGCACTCAGGTCGTCCGCTATTGCAGAACCGCTAGCCTTTGCTGCTACCGCCAGCACGCCCTCTTCCTTTTCTTCCTTCGCAACCTGTAACGCTTCCTTTGTTCCGCTCTTCTCCTCAGATTCGATCGGCTGCGGCGAAGCCTCGCACGCAACCGCCACCGCCGCCGGAAAAGGTGCCGCTTCTTCGCACGACTCAGCAGCACCGGCAGCGGCGACATCCGCAGCACCGGAATCAGTGGCGTCTTCGCCGCGGGCACGGTCGAGCTCGTCCGCGCCGTCACAAACAGCTGCCTCACTCCCGTTGAGGACGGTCTCCTTAACGGCGGAAGACGTACCCACCTTCCCACCTGGATGGTCCTCACTCTCGCCCTCCGCGAAACTACGAGGATGGAGATGAGACGCGCCCTCTCCCCCCCGTCCGAGCTTGTCGTCACCCACGCCGACGCAGGAGTCAGCGGCATCCTCGTCTCCCTCCCCGCTGCCCACGCTCTCGCTCTCCATGCTCACCGGACCGAGGACGCCGAACTTGAATATCTCGTCTCGGCTCAACGCCCTGCTTTTCTTGGCGGCGAGCGGCTTCCTGCTATCTCTCGTACCCTGGCCCTCGGCGACCATCGAACCAAGGACCACCTCGCCACCACCATCGCTACTCATGGCGCGGTCAACGCCGGCGGTGGGGTGGACCGGTGGGGAGGAGGTCAGTTGTCGGTCGCCTTGCCCTGCCGTCCCGCCATCCCCTCCCGACTGCCGTTGCGGCGGTCCCAGAACTTGGTCAGCTGTTGAGGGCCTTGCTTCTGCCCCGCGGTCTAACCCCTTGGTTTCTTCCGCCAATGCCCCTTCCTTTGTTCTACCCTTCTCCCCATTCACCGGCTGGTGCCCCCCCCGGTCGTCTGTGGCTTGCACCACCCCTCCCATTCCCACGGCCAACCTCTCTCTTCCTGCCTTCGAAAACGGATTGCTCTTGCTGCTGCTGGTGGTGCTGGTGCTACCGCTACTGCAGCTACTGCCTCTAGCAGCTTCACTGACAATACCGATTGCTCGTTCCCTCACTGGTCTCTCCTTCGTGTCCAAGGGCTTCGCCGGCGGCGGAACGACCCGACTCCTAACGCCAGCACCGCCCTCCCTAGGAGCTGCCCCACCGCTCGCGTCAACCGCCGTTGACGCTTTTACCGGCAGCGGAGGTACTCTACTACTGTCGCCGCCGCCGCTGCCGCAGCTGATGGCAGCCGGAACAACCCGACGCTCAAAATTCGGGGACGTTTTTTCTCCACTCGTGGCGGTGGTTACCGCAGCTGCAGTGGCAACGGGTGCCGGGGCCCATCGCCCCTCCAACGGCTTTGCCGACCCCGCTGGCGATGGCGTCACGGCAGCGGAGGTCCAAGCCTCCGCCGGCGTGTACATACCGGCCAGCAAGGAGCCGGACCGTTGGATCGCGCCTCGAACCGACAACGGTATTCTCGAGGTAGCAAACAGAGTGCCTCCTCTCTCTCCTCCAGTCTCGCCCCTTCCGGATGTCCCTACGCCGGGGTCTTTGCGTTCCGTCGAGGGGGCTACGTTCCTCTTCTCAAACATGGCCTGCGAAGATTGTGTGCAGGGAGGAGAGCGGCGTGCAACCGAAACCGTGAGGGGGGGGGCGTGGAGCGAGGGGTTAAGAAGTCGAGAGCAAAAACGAAGGGCATTCTCTCTAGGACACATGTACAGTCTCCTTGACGGGCGGTGCTTTTTCCTACCGCACAGCATCGACAGAGCAAGCTAGAGTGGGCAAATAAAACCAGCACAGTGTCGGCGTACCAGCAAACAATCGCTACACCTTCATGTGTTCCACTCCCGACCCGGGCATCGACTCCGCGGAAGGGCGTTCCTGGTGGACGCGAGCCCTCTCCCGGGAGTCTCTGCTCCCGCTACCAAGACGCCTGCGGCCCTCCTGCTGCAGCTCCCTCGCACTATTCGATCGCCGCTCCCACATCTGCCGGGCGAGCCTGACGCCCTCGACGACGCCTTGGGCGGAGTCCGCCTGGTTACCCCCGTCCGACGGCCGCTTGGCTCCGGCGACTCGCGGCGGCATCCCGACCGGCTCGGGCGCCGGGCGGCCGACGGTAGCTGGGTGCACTGGAGAGCACACGACCGCCTCGTCGTGACTCATCGCCGGCACGGCTGACGCTGCGTCGTCGGAAAGGGGACGAGCCGATGGTCTCGTGGTGGCATGGGCTGTAGGTGCTGCTGCAGCGGCAGGTGCCGCTCCAGCGGCTGCCGCTGGGGGGGTCGCAGGCACTGCTGTTTCTTTCACCGCGGAGCGGGGAGGGCATTGGTGGACGTTCCCTGGGACGATGCCGTTTGAGAGCCCTGACTGCGCCGGGCCTGCCGTATTCCACGTGGGAGATCGAGCACCCACCCGTTGCTGTTGTTGCTGCGGTTGCTGATGCTGTTGCTGTGTTTGCTGCTGCTGCTGCTGCTGCTGCTGCTGCTGCTGCTGCTGCTGCTGCTGCTGCTGGCATTCCGACGGAGATGCACCTCGAGGAGGGATCTGAGTCGCCGCAACCACGTCAGAGCCGACCCCTTGTATTTCTTCAGCTAACAACGACGTAGGCGGCGGCGACGGCACGCGCGCAGACACGGACGACGAGCTGGATGACAAGGAGGACGGGGAAGAGGCCGTGCGATTCCAAGGTCTCCGACGTCGATGTTCACTGCCGCGATCAATCCGTATCGGAGGAGATCTCGTGCATCCACCGCCGCTGCGCCCACCGTGTCCTACCCGCTGAGGCGACTTGTCATTGGTCGAGCACAATGGCAGCGGGGAAGAGCTGGGCCAGCGCGAAGATGACGTGCTCACGTTGGCGCTCGAGACGCTGCATCTAGGAGGCAAGGCACGCTGATCGAGCGCGGAAGGGAGGAACGTGACCAAGAAGGGGCGGTGCAATATACAGAGACGTCGGGGGCGGGGGGGGAGGCACTCCGACATGTTTGAGACCCACGAACCTCGTCCGGCAACCTCCGGCACGAATCCAACACCATTTGTTCTCCTCTGCACGGCTGCCCATGTGGGCCCCAGCTAGAATCCGCTACGCGCGACGAGACGCTCACAATCCGGAGAAAGACAATCACGACTGCAGTAACTCTAGCATGGCAGTGTATTGCAGCACCACTACAACCCTAAAATCGCTAAAAAACGACCCCCGGCACGCAACAAACACTAACAACCCCCTTCCCTTGTCCTACCGGAGAGTGGGAGTAGAGCGGGTTCAGGTGGTCGTCCTGGCGCATCACCAAAGCCTCGTCGCACTCCATGAGGAACCGCACAAGGCCCGAAAGCAGACGCGGCTCTGTGCCGCACAGCATCGCCTTCATTGCTACCGTGTCTGGCAGCGCGCACACAAGGTACGGCGGTCGCGAGAGGAACGACCAGAAGGTAAGGATGCGACACTTTGCCATGCATGGCAAGGAGGGAGAGGCCCGGAGAGATGGGATGGGCGGCGAAAACCGGCCTCTTTCTACTTCCTCCCACCAGCGAAATCCCACAATTCAAGGCGAGGAGACACAGAAAAAGGGAGGACGTGTCACCAGCGCCTGTTCTCACCCAGCCCCGTAGGAAACACCGCCAAGGAGTCCTGCGTCGGGAGCTCTTTAAGCTGCAGCAACTTTCTCCACAGGTTCGCCTCGCGCAGGCTAAACTTCGGTTCCTCGGCCTCCCTGCTTCCGGCCACCTCATTTTGGTCAGACCCACGCTCATCGCCACCGACGAGCTTCTCACTGCTGCCACCGCTTTTTAGGGGCCAGCCTTTCACTGCCCTCTCTCCAGCCGGTCGATTGCGGCGGGGTCTGCCGAAGCCGCCGCCGCCGCCGCCGCCGCCGACTAGATTGCCCTTTGGGCGGGGTACGAAGCAGAGCTCGCAGAACTGTGCTTGGGGTCGATTGCTGAGGTGGCGCCGCCACATCGCACCGCGCATCAAGAAGGCACAGGAAAAGGGAGGTGCAACGTTAAGAACAAGCGCGAGAAAAAATCAGCAAAAAGACGCGCGTGCTTTTCGGTTGATTCCACGCATGTGCGGATACGTCGGTTGCATGACATCATCATCCACGGGTTGAGATGCTGCGACCGTCCCTTCGTACCACAAGTAGTCTACTTCAGGGAGCAAAGAACAGCAAACAGAAGATGCCGAAAGGTGCACAGCAAGCAAGCCGCAGGGGCTGACAGCAAGGGCCGCGTGGTAGTGAAACGCACACAAGCGGTAGCACGACATGACTAATAGTTTCTCAATTCCAGTCGAACAGTTATCACCACGATGAACGTCTTTCATACTTGGCAAAAAAACGCACCTCTGGTTGCAGCCGCAGATCCAGCGCTCTGAGGACTTAAGTCTCTCAAGGACGTACCCCGCCAGGCGCCCAAGGTGGCCCACATCCAAAGAATTTAAGCTGCAGTACAGCCAACAGACGCCAGGCGCGGAAGCATCGGTAGGATTGAAACCATGCGCAGTAAACGGTGAGACAGAGGACGGTTGCGGTACGCACCGCGCCGACTGCCTCAAGAGCTACGTATGTAGCTTGACTCGATTAGCTGCTGTGCGCTGGGCCAGATGCCAAGCATTTGCCAGGGGGGGCAGCGTGACACCGCCGAGGCATGGAAGTGGCACACATCACCAACGGCAGGCAGAAATCACCACATCAGTTTGACCACACGACACAGGTTTGCTCCTGGTAGTCGTGATGCAGTCTTGTGCCTTCTGTAGGTCGCCTATCGCAGGGCACCCGAGCCGAAGGGTGCGCACGACTTTCTGTCGATGTGCGGGTGTGTTAAAAGGGGCAGGGGGGGAAACAATACACACTACACGCCCGGAGGGGGGTCGAGAATCTTTCATGAAGGGTGAATGCGCTGCGTGTTACGCGCCTCCGCCGTGTTGCAGACTACAGCAGCACTCGCCTGGAAAACTCTCCCGAAGGGTGGCTGCCGCCAGGAGAACGCGAAGACCACGGGGAACTGCTGCCAACCCCACCCCCACCGGTATCATCCCTCGTGGCACCGGCGGTACGGCTGACGTTTGCACCAATAGGAGCGGAAGGAGTAGCAGGCGCAGAAGTAGCTGTGAGGGCAGGGCTACGTCCGAGGATGGTGTTCACCCACTGCAGAATATCCCAAGCCGACCCATGCTCGCTTCCAAGGAGCAAAGACGCGGGATCTCCCGATCCTGGAGGTTCTTTTTCTAGCGCACTCCGCGGCCTTGGTCTGGATGACTTGGGTCGGTGGTACTCGGGCACGAACCTAGATCGGCGTGCGGCCTCCACAGGAGAAGGAGGAGGGTCGGCCTGCCCTCCAGCTTCCTCCATCACTACCCGCTTGACCTCTGCAACAGACCTTCTGCGAGACAACAGCAACCGCGAGTAGGTGGGGGGCGCGAAGGGACCGCCGGTATGAATGAGGACTTTCGCGATCGTGTGAGTCTGGAAAGGGGGCATTCGACGCTACACGCCTTGGGACGAGGTATGGGGGGAGGTTCCGTGGACCATGCACGTCAGCGAAACGTGGAAACGTGTCATGTTGATTGCCCGCCCCCCAGGGACTAGAGCCAGTAGGCAGCGTCACCGAAAACACGCCTCTCTGCGTGACGAAGACAGCCACGGAACGCAACCTGCCACTCTTTGCGGTGTCGATATGTACGTTCAACATCAGTATTGTAGTGGTCCCGAAATATCGCGATGTAGCGACAAAAACCACCGTGTTACATAGGGACCCGCGCGACTGGGGGAAGGTCCCTGAATCGGAATTTAGTACAGGCTGTTGTGCCAAGGAATTTTGCCGCGATGCTGTTTATCGGGACCACCACTGTACCAATAGCGCTGGTAGAATACCTCAACCCCGCACAAGGAACATCGTATCACGCCGCACATTTGGCCGGACCTGCGCGAGATATCTGCGCACCCGTCATATCGCAATCTCCGAAGGCTGCAATAGTCAATGCACGCTGCTGTTCATGTGCAAGAAAGCAACACCAAGGCTCCGGCTAACTCCGCCTTTAATCGGGTTGCTTCGGATATTTCTATTTACATTGTTGCCATCCAGCAACCCACCGGACACCTTACAGCTTCGCGTTTGGTGTCAAGGACGTGTGACAGGCAAGAGACGAGAGGTGTACCAATGATCGGAATGCTCTACATGCACCATTTGGTAATCTCCAACTCGGCCACGCCCAATCGACTCGCTCTCAACAAGCCTCTTAGTTATATGGAGCTACTCGCACGCCCACTGCAATCTACAGACACGAGACAGGCGGGCGATGATTTTGTACAGCGCGGGGGCGCCAGCTGTGTGTCTGCACGTTTCTGTCGACTGTACCGTCTTGACGACGCTATTCAGCTCGGTAGTGGAAGGCCGCCAGGCTATGTAGGCTATGTCTATGCCATCGGGTAGTTTTCATTGCTGCAACAGTCACATACCGATACTTCGCGAGATCTACATGGTGCTGCTGTTACGGCACGCACACAACTTGCTGCTGTTTGTGTTGACAAAGGCCGGTTGTCGGGGGATATATATTGCTGGAGCCTTGCTTGTATACATCGCGTGTTACACGCGTTCCGCTCGGCAACAAGATACTCGAAGCGGCCTGTAAGTCGGCGGCTTCAAGATGAAAAGACGATGCACGATTAGTATCGTCGAGGGCACCGGGCACCGGGGCAAGAACTCGTCATGTCGTCGCCGCTCTCTACTCTGGAGTCGAGCTTCCTGATCAATGAACACCCGAGACACAATTCCGGCCTGAGGATGAGGATACCTTCACATTCGGCTGAGAGTCAAAGCGCAAGCAGCTTTATTCTTCCTCACACACACGAACCGACCTTCTAGACAGCACAATATACTGGTACCAGTGAGCTACCTTTCCGAAGACGCGTGCCGCTGGTACGACGGTGCACACTACCCGCGCTCCTTTCCAGCGTAGTAAGGTGGTCACTTCGAGAATCTATGGGAGACCTGCTGTAGCCAGCTACCAACCTAGATGGTGACGTTGCTGCCAAGGCCAAAGCAAGGCCTAATCTCTCTCGTCCCGCTCGTTCCAGCTGGACATGTCGATGGTACACAGCACAGTAACCAGCACAGCACAGCAGTACACCGGCACAACTCGGGCCGGCGGAGCTGTGAGCGGCTCCGTGGATCATCCCGCATGCGTCCACAAAATAAATCTTGTTCCACTGTGTAGCCCCGACTTTCGTCCGAATCCAAATACAGCAGTAGCGGCGGCTACAGCAGTTTCACATGAGATGTTTAACAAAAGCCCGGGTTTATAGTCTAGGCTGACTCTTGTGAGCAAAAGCAAGAATCCGTGTGGAGAATCCGTAGGAGATGCTATACGAAAAATACTGAAATTTCTCAGCACACATAGATCCCACAGCGGTCACCCCTAGCTTCAAAGACGCCTAAAGGTATGGTGCGCACAGCCTTCAGGGTTTGGCGACAATTCGATCATCATGGAGGGAGAACTCTGTGGTGATGTGGTGAGAGGTCTGTCTCTTGGTCGAATCCGTCGCAAATCCGGGGGGTGGGGGTATGCCAGTCCAAAAAAAACGTCGGGCCAACTTTCGGTTGCCATAAAGAGTCATGCTTCACAACAGACGTGAACTGGCTTGGCACGGCCAAAATCGGTTAAACAGAAAATTTGTCTTCTGGAGGCCGCGCCACGTATAGGAGTGGTTCGTCCAGTGGGTGATCGGGTGGATTTTCTCTTGGATGCTGGAGCATCCGTGGGCTCGTGTTGTAGTTTCGCAAGAGCTGTTTGTATATGTCCTTTACTTGGAAAGGGAAGACGTTTTATTTTTTGTATTAGACACGCATGGGGAGTAGGGAGATGTAAAAAAGCCCTCTTTGGAGTTCGAGGGGTCCCCGCACATGCAACCAATTCAAGGTTTGGATATGCCCCCATCTGCGTGCCCTCTGTTGCTACCGGTAGATCTAACCAGTCCGTATCCAAACACACGAACACCCTCCCCGGTTTGCACGCGAATGGCAAACCTATCGTGGGGCATGGATATCCCTGATCTACCAAAGGGACTCAAAAGAACAACAGGCTCGAGGGAAAACCCGGCCAACCGGATCAAAAACCCTCGTTTAACACCCTAAATATAGAAAAACCGTCGCTATCACGGAGGATTCCAACGGCCGAACTTCCAAGACAAGACCAAGGCAGGACAGATTGAACCGGTCACGCTGATTACACACCCGGAGCAACGCTCTCGGCGTTTCTAGGCTCCAGCCGCGGGTGACGCGCCGGCACGACGCTTCCTGCGTGACGTACCATGGTCATATATGCCGAGTGCTAAAACTACGAGACAAACTAAACAGAACAAGAGAACGCTACATCGGTAGGCTCATCAGAGCCTTCCGGTGGTACTCCAACTTCTCTCTGCCAAGGACCTTGTTCAGCATGTCGGCGTGCTGCTTTCCAGTCGGAACATACTCTGCAGTGATCTTGCCCGACTTGAATAGCTCCCGAATGAAATGGAACCGCACGTCGATGTGCTTGCTCCTCGCTGAACTGAACGGGTTCTCGATTAAGGCGAGAGCCCCCTTGTTGTCCTCAAGGACCTTGATCTTCGCCCCACTCATNAACTTCTCTCTGCCAAGGACCTTGGTCAGCATGTCGGCGTGCTGCTTTCCAGTCGGAACATACTCTGCAGTGATCTTGCCCGACTTGAATAGCTCCCGAATGAAATGGAACCGCACGTCGATGTGCTTGCTCCTCGCTGAGCTGAACGGGTTCTCGATTAAGGCGAGAGCCCCCTTGTTGTCCTCAAGGACCTTGATCTTCGCCCCACTCGTCTCGGGCGCTATGAACGACAGAACGCCACGCACAAACAACGCCTCCTTCACGCCCTCCCCGGCTGCCATATACTCTGCTTCCGAGGTCGACTGAGCCGTCGCTGGCTGCGTCTTGGTAGATGCACACACTACGGTACCACCTACGGCCACAGCTAGCCCGGTCGTATAACGCCTGTCTACTTCGTTGTCAGCGTAGCTGGCATCGACACTCTTAGGTCTAGTCCTGACCCCCGTACGTAGGTGATGCCGAAGTCCTTCGTGAAGTTCAGGTAGGACATGATCCGCACAAGCGCGTTCCATATCCTCCCGGTGGGTGAGTGGGCGATCTTCTGGAGCTTGTTCAGAGGCAGGGCGATGTCTGGCCTCGTCAGCTTCGTCCACATCAGGCATCCGATCGCCTCCCTCACAGGCTTATCCACCGCGGGCTCGTCATCTCTCTTCGGCCCTAGGTCGGCATCGGTGGCAGCAGGGGTGAAAGCGGTCGTGGTCACATCAAACCGCTTCAGCATGCTCTCAATGTATGCTGTCTGGGACAGCTTGGTGATGCCATTTTCTACGCCCATGGCGAAAGCACACCCGTCGTACCAGGTACACTCCCCCAGATCTTTCACCGGAAACTTCTTGTTGAGGGAAGCGAACAACTCCTCTCGCGCTCCCTCGTCTGCCGCCACTAAGATGTCATCAACGTAGATCACGATGAGACCTACGACCTCTCCATCCACCACCTTCCGGAAGACACACGGGTCAACCCTGCACTGCTCGTATCCATTCTCGATGAGGGCGTCTGCAGCTTCAACCCCCCACTCACGGCCACTCTGCTTTAGGCCATACAGGGCACGCTCAACCTTGACCACCTTGCCGGACATGCTACCACAGCCTTCCGGGAACCTGAGGTTTTAGCTTAGCGTGGATGTACGCTTGCTTCACATCCCAGTGAGCGAGTTTCTTGCCCTTTTCAGTGGCTACGGCAATCACCGCCTTGATAGACGCTGCAGACGCGCACGCTGAGGATAAGTGGTGGAAGTCGATGCCGGGGATTTGAGGGGAACCCCGCGCAACCATACGGGCCTTGAAGTCGACTACCAGGCCCTTCTCATTCGTCTTCCAAGAGAACACCCACTTTGAACCTATGGCCTTCCGCCCCTCGGGCAGCTCCTTGACCTTGGTAAAGGTTCCAGTCTTGTCGTGGCCATCTATCTCTTTCTTCATGGCCGCCTCCCAGAAAACCTTGTACTTGGAACACATCACATCCTTGTACGTCATCGGTACTGCTTCCACATCACTCGGCTTCTGCCCGATTGGCAAGGTCATACTTAGCTGTGGGTCTGGGAGTGGTTGCGAAGACCCTCTGGCGTCGACCTCGGCCCCGAATGCCTGCTGTTCCGGGCCCAACACCTCCTGCATCTCGCGCCTGTACATCTCCTCCATACGGCGTGTCTGCTCCTGTGGCTCCTGCATCTCGCGCCTGTACATCTCCTCCATACGGCGTGTCTGCTCCTCGTCCCACTCCTCCTTCACAAGCGAGTTGCAGATATAGTCCTCAACAATCCCCGTCCCGCCAGTTTCCAGGATGGTCGCCAGCAGTGCCTCTTCCGGGTCCGGTGTTTCTCCGGGCCCCGGCATCTCCCCGGCACCTTGCATCTCCCGAGTCTCCTTCCGCGTGCGGCCACGCTCAAGCCCATGGCGCAGCGGGCCAGCGTTCGAGGCGCCCCAGAGGAGTTTCT